>CM031239.1:705043324-705108519 GCA_018340775.1 Taxus wallichiana var. yunnanensis
AGAGGCAAGAAGATGTAAAGAAAACAAGTGAAGGATGGACAAACGCATCACAAAAATGAGTTTTATTGTTTCAAAATTTGCATAGAGCATCATACACGAGCAAGAGGCAAAAACACCATTACAGAAGCAGGAGGAGGTCCAGACTCCATTTTCGATCCCCGGGAAGAAGATAAGAGGGGGCAATGAGAAAGAATAATGAACAACAAATTTTACAATGAATCTTGCCCACTATATTTATAAAATCAATCTAAGAGAAGAAAAAGAGAGAGAAACTAAAAACGTGGGTCGAAGCTCAACCACCGTGGCATTAATACCTCTAATGAAATCTACCCCCAAATCTATCTTTACCATGTCAATCCTCGCTTGGCGCTTTGAAGGAAGAGGAAATAGTGGAGGAAACAGATCGAACTCTGATCCGGTTGTTGAGACAAATGGATCCCACGTGAAGGCCCGAAGATGTTTCTCCATTTTCTTTACCTAACCTCATCAAAAACAAAGTCTCGCACCTCCACTGTGTGGGTGAGGCCGAGATCTTTCCAATGGTGTCATATTCGCAATATTTCAAGCCCTGAGTTGAAAGATATGACCCTTCAAAGTTTGTATCGGATCCATACAAATGGACGGGAAAATAGTTTGAAAATGGGTCCCCTCTTTAATATGGGACATGTGGTACCCTTTTATTGGTTGGGGAGATGCGCCCAACTTTTTCCTTTATGCCTTTTAACAAAAGGCAAACTTTCACTTCTCTCCCCGACGCCCGCCTGGCTTTCACTCGCCTATATGTTGACATTTTCCTCTTGGGCGTGGAGTCGCGCTCTTTTTATAACTTTAACCCTTTTGAGGCAAAGGGTGTAAAACTAACATTTTCCCCGACTCCTCACTTTCCCCCCGACACGTGTCACCTGGAACTTTCTCAGGAATCTCTTTTCCATTTTCCTCGAAAAGCATCCTTAGACACTTGATAGCTTCCGCTAGCCTTTTAATGCTTTGAAAATTCAACTAACTTTTCCCCTTTGAGCACATGTGGAGGCACTGCATGTTTGCAAAACTGACCCAAAGTTTTCTTTGAGGAGTGTCTGGGTTAACACTTATCGGCCTTCACTAGTTTGTGGACATTTCAATGGTCCTTCTTACTTCTTAGACTTTGGGCTACATGGCGAGATCATGCTCATTTGGGTCTCGCCTTTGACCAACTCTGGGGATTTGCCACACGACACTGCACTCTCCGCTTGCACATTCATACTTAGCTAATTTTTCGAGGCCCAACCTATCCGCCTTTGACTCGCTTGACCATTTGACCTTGCCTTCGTTCCACCCTGGGACATGTGGATATGTGGTACTTTTTTGAGCCTCTCTATTTGGATCCATCTTTGGAGAAGCATCGTGAGGACACGTGGTCTATTCCGCTGCCTCCTCCATACTTAGTCAATTTTGGACCCTTTCTTAAATTGTTCGAGCCCGAAAATTCAAGACTTCTCTATTTATTTTGTTTCTTGGATTTGGTCTCTTTAAAATTGTCTCCTCTTCTTCTCTCGCCCTCGCCACTCCATTTTTTAGTCCTCCCTTGAGTCCTCCCTTCTATTTCTTCTTGTGCGGGGTCAAATTTGACTTCTCTTGATTCTATTTTTCACTTTGCCTAGTTCTCGGGACATGAGCTCATGGGTCTATATCATTTCCTTTCATGTTTTATTTATGTGTAATGCTTTTCTCGACCAAAATTTTTGGTGTAAAATTTGGGATAGCAAAGTAATCTGAACCTTGTTTAGAAAATATCACCATTCTTTAGAAGTGACAACTTATGAGAGTTAAATTATAGTGCATTGATCATATTTTCTCAAGGTTTCCTTTCAAAATTGTGCAAAGAAGGATATATTCATTCTCCTTCACCAATAGAGGTTACAAAATGGGTCCTCTCACCCTAGTTGAAAGGCACAACCTAAAGTAGTGAGGATAGATCAAATCCTTTTAAAGGTGTTATCCATTTCTCTAACATCTAAGTGACAAAGAGCTAGCTGAATCACCTCCCCAACTACAAAATGACATACATGATGATTTATCTGTCTCTAGGCTTCTTGTTAAATATTTGATGCTTCTCATCTTATAAAGGAGAATCAATTTGGATACCAACATAGGGGAACACTCAAGAGCCTTCCCTACAACTCCTTTTCCTACGGTTTTCCATATACATCCTTTTATCCTCACTTTTTACTTCTTCCGATACATTTTTCATCGATCCTCCCGGTCGTCATTGACTAGGAATCTATTCATCCATTAATCTATCCAAGTTGTCCCTTTCTACCATTTTCCCCTTCTTTGTCTCTGGGTCCTCTCAGATAGATCCTTTTACAATACTTACATATCTTTATCAGTGCCTTCTATATTACATTCATACCTCAGCATATCTACATATTTTATCTACAAGTTCAAATCCATCCTCCCAAGTTGTTTTCGAATTGACAGACACACCGGGTCACCATCGACCCAAACTAGTAACACTTAATTTAAGTTATTGCAATCTAGTCTATTCTAGATCAATTTTTTTCATCTTCTAAAATTCAAGTAGAAATTTTTGTTTCTACATGATTTTACTACCATATCCTTTACTTAACTTTATCTAAACAATGGGGAATGACATCCGTGAAAGGAAGCCAAAATATTCTTAGAGACAACATTTTCTGGCCCTGCATAAATCTATTTAATCAATATCAATTTCAATCTTATTTACATGTTTCATCCAATTCACAACAGCGTAATCCATCATTACTCAAAGGCCCATATCACATCACATCTAAGGTAATATAAACCCTCCAACATTTATTAGTTTTCTAGTTTCTTTAGTAATGGTGCTTTAACCTCATTAAGAACGAAAAACTTGGTAAACAAGTTGACAACTCGCACGAGTCTTTCATAAAACCGGATCAACTTGAGGAAGTTTCTTAATAGATTCATATATGAGGTCCCTTTGTGATGGAATATCCAAAGCATCCCACATTGTCACATTGACATTTTTCATCTTCGCACTTCACATGTTATATCAAAGGGACCTTCATAGGAGGAGATTCAATTACTAGCTTTGGTCGAGGGGTAGGAAAATGATTCCTCGTGAAATTTCTCTTTGGGATGTCCTTGTATGGCAAATTATGAGAAATTTGTTTCTAGATAGAAATCATTTCATTTGTTATCTTTTGAACCAATAGTTTAGAACTTGAGTAACTTAAAGTAGAAGCTTTATCCTTGGGTGATCTTTTCTCAACTTACCTAACATAATTAGGTCATGGTCTACATTGATGGCCATAATCTAATCTTCTTATATAGTAGAAATTTGGGCTCTTCTCAAAGTGTGCAACCCACCTCTACGTTAATTAAGCATTGATAAAGAAGCACGCCTAATTTTGTGTAGTAGGATGAGCAAAGAGCTAGAATCTTATTAATCAGCCTTGTTGCTTTACAAAATACTCCCGCATGGGCTCATAGGGATCCTTATTCATTTGAGAGATTTGGGATAGGAGTGCATGATCATCTTCATCTAATTTAAACCATGCCTCAAATTGAGCTTTCATGGTATTCAAGTTGGTAATGGTACCACCGTAAAATGATCAAACCAACACAAAGATTTTCTTACAGAGTCTCAATGAACAATCTAATAGACATGTCCTCATGATCAACTCTGAAAATTCCACATGCAAAAACCAAATTTTTAATATGCTCATCTCTTTACTCTTTTCCATCACCTTTGAATTTGGAATAATTATTATGATTTCTCTTGGGTAAATTATGTAGAGGTCAGGTAAAGGCTAGAGATCCAACTTGTTGACCCCAAGCCACCGGTGCAGCCATTACGTAGAATACTACTTGCAAATGAATGAAAAACTTGCTAAAACTAAGGCCTGAGCTATATAGCTTACTTTTGGATGATTGGTAGTACTTTCTTGAGAGGATGAACCAACCCTTCCTTTGGTAGGAGGTGTACTTAAGGACACTTTGTTTCTACCTTTTCTTTCCGTAGGTAATCGAAAACCTTATTATACTACAACCTGGAAGGCATGGTCTTCTACACCTTGAGCTCTCTATCCTTTTGTATGTCATTGTTCATCTAGTGTGTTGAAACTGCTAGTTTTCTCTAAATATTACTCTATGGGAAACACAATACATGCCCCACGGTGGGTGCCAAAAATATTGGTTGGAAATTTGGTTGTTGAAGATAATCAATAGTTCATGGGACAGAAGTCCTCCTCTTTATGGGGAGGTTCCCTTATTTCACCAAAAAATTGAGAATATAAATATTTACAAATATACAATCTAATCAAATATGAATGAGGATATTGGTGCAATAAATGATTCCATATTCTCAATATAGAAGACAAACAAGGAATAGGGTTTCAGGAAGAAATAGTAGCTTGTATAGGTAAGAAGTATGAATCAGGGAAACAAAGTTTAGGCTAATTCATTTATCAAGGATACAAGTATCCTCCTTGGTTGCAATATTACCCACTACTGTAAAGGAAATAAGTGAAGAAGGCAACACATTCAGATACAGAGATGCAGAGTTATATCTTACTAATGCATGTGAAGATCTTAAGAACATGTGAGCCAATACACATGAAAACCCATAAAATATAAATGTGGATAGACACAAATTTCCTCACATCACATTTTATGAATTGAACACAAAGTTTCACAATTCACATATATTAATCTTCACATTCACAAATTGCAGGAAAAGAAAGTAGAAAGAACACAAATGAGAGGGAAAAGAAGTCTTCTTTTGTATTGATCAAAATTATGTATTTACATTCTAGAGCACCAATATCCAACCCTTTACAAATGAGAAGAAATCCTTATATAGACTGAGGGGAGGATGTAACCAACTTTCTAGCTAATTGTCTTTTAATTAAGTTTTAACACTTAATTAGTTAATTACATAAGTTAGCTTTATTTTATAATTCCATTATCAAAATAATAAAGCCAACTTCAAAACATAACAATTAGATAGAGGAAGACTATGAATTGGAAGAAGGAATATTAGAAAGTGGCACAAAGAACAACCTTTATCTTGAGAACATGAACTTTGAATTTGGCAATAACATCAGAAATCTCCATGACCTTGGGAATTATTATGTTTGACATGGAAACCAACTAGCTTCCAAGGGAGTATTCCATCTCCTTTTTATTCCACCATTATAGTAGCAGGCCCTTGGTGGCTTCCACAACAACATTATGCAGCTTCAGGAGTTCTTCCATTTTCTCCTTGTTGACTGATTCTACCTTAAACAAATCTTCCTTAATCAATGAATTGAATTTGGCCTTGACTTCATCAACTGAATTTCTCTCTGTAGAATTATCTTTGTAAAATTTTCAATGAAGGGCCCGTGAAATCAAAACATATTTCGACTTCGAGATTCACCCTTTTGAACTAAATTCTTCAATTCACTTTCAGGAACTTTGATTCTCCATTCGACACTGTAAACCCATTTCTTGGATGATTTAGTCTTATAATCATCAAATATATTATAAGACGAAATTTTTTCTCATCATTAGTGTTCATGATTCTGAGATATTGAATTTTATTCAACTAAATCTTGAGTTATTTTCCAATAACATCGATTGTTGAATTGAATTGATCTTGTGTCGAATATATGTCATCACGTATATTTAATGCTTCATCAATGAATACCAAACCAAAAATCAACATATCTTGAATCTAAACATCGTAATATCTATCAAACACTACATGCTTTTGAATTTCGACACTATCTAGGACATGTCATAAGTAAGGATGGAATAGTTGAGATCCCTCAAAAATTGTTGCAATAACCGAGTGGCCTACACATAAGAATGTAGATGAAGTTAGAAGCTTCATGGGTCTTGGTCAGTTCGTTACTGAGAAGTTTGTTAAATACTTCCCTCAAGGTCGTTACACCAATAACTTTTTTATAGAAGAAAGATAAGAAATTTTTTGAATGAAAAATGTGAATCAAGATTTAAGACTCTAAAGGATCAATTAACATTTGCACCTATTTTTGGTTGTACCTAATCCTAATGGAGACTTTACTATAGTAACATATGCTTCTAGGGAAGGTCTTGGAGGTATTTTGTTGCAAAATGAGCATGTTATAGCATATGAAAGTAGAAAACTCAAGTTACATGAACTGAACTATGCTCCCCATGACCTAGAGCTTGTTGCCATTGTTCATGCACTTCAAGTATGGAGGCATTATCTTCTTGGTAGACCTTTTGAACTAAATATTGATCATCTTGGGCTGAATTATATTTTCACTCAACCAAATCTGAATGCAAGACAATGAAGATGGTTAGAATTTCTATCTCAATATGATTTTGACATAAGTTACATAAAAGGCAAGGAAAACTGAGTGGCAGATGCACTAAGTCATAGGAAACATATTTCGCACTTATAACGTTGAGAACTCAGTTTAAGGATGAAGTAAAAAGTGTTATGGAATCAGATTCTTATTTTTAGCAAGTAAAAACAACACTTGCTTTGCAGATCCAAATGATGTGAGATATAGAGGTTTTCACTTTGATGACGAAGGAATCTTGAGATTTGAAAATAGAGTATATATACCTTTGGTAAATGAATTAAGAAGGAAATTGTTAACTGAATTTCATAATTCACCTTTTTTAGGACATCCTGGCATTACGAAAATGCTTGCTGATATAAAACAACAATATTTTTGAAAAGGGATGAAAAATGATGTGATTGATTTTGTGACACACTACTTAGAATTTCAGCGTGTTAAGGCTGAACATATGCATCGAGCTATTTTATTGTACCCTCATAGCATACCTCAGTATAAATGGCAAGTAATTAGCATGGATTTTGTTCAAGGACTGCCTATGTCAAGAAATAAGCATGATGTTATTCTTGTTGTTGTGGATAAACTAAAAAAGTGGCACATTTTATTGTTGGTAATCTTAAGGATGATTCATGGTTTTAGCAAAAGATTTTTGCATGAAATTTTCAGATTGTATGGAGTGCCTGAATTGATCATATCAGATAGAGATCCAAGAATGACATCTAGATTTTGGTAAACACTTAATGCAACCTTAGGAACTAAACTAAATTTTAGTTCAAAGATATCATCCGAAACGGATGGGAAAACCGAAAGAGTTAAACAATTTTTGGAAGATATTTTATGAATGTATTGCATGGATCAGCAATATAAATGGGAAGAGTACCTTCCATTAGTTGAATTTTATTATAATAACACATATCGCGCTTTGTCTCCTAAAATCGAACCTTTCAAAGCATTATAGAAAGGAAATGCGTAACTCCAAAGAAGATGAGATAAGATAGAGGACATAGAGGTAATTGGACCTAAGATCCTTTCCGCAATGTAACAGCAAGTTAAAATGATTCGTAAATGTTTAAAGGAAGCATTAGAGATAGGAAAAAAATTGTGTAGACTTAAAAAGGGTTGACAAGAAATTTGAACTTGGTGAGAAGGTCTTTCTCATGAGTTAAACCGAAAAGAGTTATATAACTTTTGAAAAGGCTGCCAAGTTATCACCTCGTTATGTGGGACCCTTTGAAATTGTCGAAATAATCAACCCTGTAGCTTACCATTTAGCTTTACCACCTATTTTATCATGAATGCATGATGTTTTCCATATTTCTTTACTTAAGAAATACGTTTCGATTTATCACGTGTTAAATTGAATTCCTCAGAGGTATAAGACCCAAGAATAATCATGGTTAAACCCATTCAAGTGTTGGAAAATCACCAGTTGCACTTAATAAATTGTGAAATAATTCAATGCAAGGTCCAGTGGGACCAGTTTAACGAAGAAAGTGCAACCTAGGGAAAACCTCGAAGACATGAAAATTACTTTTCCACATTTATTTGAGCAGAATTGATTCTATTGATTGATAAAACTTGAATATTTTATTCTTAGCATATCAATAAACCTTCCAGTTTTGGGAAGATACTAAATTCTTTAGTACTAAAATAGCTATTTTAATGTTGAATAATTATGAAAATTTGAATTTCTCAAATCTGGTTCTGTTATGAACTTACGAATGAAAGAATTATATCTTGGTTATATTCTTGATTGAATTTATTTTTGACTAAGTTAATCATTGGGACGATGATGCTTTTTAGGAGGGAGGTATGTAATGCCTCCAAACATGACTAGTACCTATGATGATTTCTACTTTAGAAGGTACAAACATTGACAGTGATTTTTCTTATGATGGTGTACTCTTATGACTTTGGAAATCATGTTTGCAATAGAAAATAATTCATCTATTGAGCAGGTACATTCTGTCATTTTTTGTTGTATTTAATAAGAGAAACCCACCTCCTTATGTAGAATTAGTTCGCTACTTGAATTGAGAAATTCGGTTTCTATTTTAATAAACTCTTCTTTCGAACAACATTACCTTGGATCAATTCCATTGATCCAAGGTATGCTTTTAATTCATAATTTTGTGGTCATAATGACCAAGTCTATTAGATCAGTTGATCGCTAGATTCAAACTCGTATTAGAGAATTGATTAAGTCTTCGAGACCTTACTATATGTTTAATATAGATGTCATGGTTGGTTCTTCTTTTTTTAGGCATGCAATGTTTACTTCGAACGGGAACCTATTATATCTATGTCTAAATGTTAGTAACTATGTCCTAGAGATAAGTCTAACCTATGTCTCTAATATCTTTTGTTAGTTAGAATGTTAAGACTAATACTTTGGACCTATCTAAGGACCTATGTTGATTTCTTAACTTAAAGTATGGCTAACCTAAAAGGGGGCCTAAGGGAACGACATGGGAATTGGGTGGTTGGTGGCATCGGTTTCTAGATATTAAATGAGATTTAATGTTTTCTTATCTCTTCCTACTGCCAACTTTGGCATGGGCATTGGAAAATTAGGGAGGCTAAGTTGGCACCTCCACCGAGTTTGGTTGCATGAAAATTTAAATTTAGTCTTTGCCAAATATGGAGATGGCAGTGGCATGGAAAAAGGAGGGAACTGATAAATTCTTGGCATTTAATGTTTTTGAACTTGGAAAAATACCTAGGAAGATGCATGAGGGGTTTTGCATGGTTTTTTTATCTTTCGGTTCATTTTTGAGCTCGAGCTCTGCATGATGTTTTTCATTTTGTCAAACCTCCATTTGATTCTTGCATGACTAGTTATTTTTTCATTGCATAGAGCTATTATTGGACTCTATAAAAACTATAAGAAGAAGGTAGAAGTGGTGGAAGTTGGTTGACATTGCGTGGAGAAGAAGAGGTTTTCGAAGTTCTTCTTGGAAATATTTTGTAAATCGGTGAATGAGAAGCTCTATCAAGCATGATAGGCTCTACCCATTAAGTTTTTTTCTTTTACTTAATTGATTCATTAAAAGAACTCTGCTCTTCTTGGGAACAATCTGGTTTTAGCATGGTTTTTTAGATCATCTCTACATATGTTTATTTTGTGGTGTTGTTTATATGAATATTGTTTCAATCCTCCGTAAGAGGGAAGTGTGATCTGGGTTTCATTTTCTCTTGATTGATTTGTTGGGTTATGCTTTTATCCTTTTACATGAGCTTGAGTTGATTTCGAAGTTGTTGGTGATTTTGTTTGGAACTGTGTAAACTTTTAAGTGGCTCAATTGCTTAAATTTGTGGGACTTGTTGTAGAATATCTTATTTCACCACTATGGAAAGACTTCAGGTGCTAATCTATTTTATATCTTGTTGATTATTTGACCTTGCATGAATATGTGTGAAGGGTAAACTTTTGGGACTCTGGTTTTAGCATATTCTTTTGAGTTCTTATAGAAGGCTCAAAAAAAATTGTGATCGTGTCTATTTCCTTATCACTTTAGCGATTGTGATTTTGGGTTCTCGTTTTTCTTACCCTCCCCGTTGCACTTGTCGTCTGTCCCTATGATTTTGGGGAAAGATAAATTGTTCAGGGTTTTTGCATGGAATGGAGTTTCATCTGTTTGGGCTTGCTAGAAATTTTCATTCTTTAATTGAGGGTCTGGTAAGTATAATCTTGTTAGCTCCTCGAAAGGAATCCTTTCTTACAGAAGTATAATTTTCTTGGAAGCTTCGTAAGGGAAGTGTTATTCTATTCTATTCTTTTGAGTATTTGGGTAACCTCGAAATTGAGGAAACTATTGCTAAGAAGGAAAGATATTTTGAGAATGAATCGAATGTTATTGTTGGATAGTGGAAGGTGTGATTCCTCTTGATTAGTTCCTTAACTAGAATAGGAATGAAGAGAAATAAAATAATTGGGATTAGACTTCATTCCAATGAAGTCTAATATAAAAAGAATTGACTGCACTTTAAGTAAGCTAAGACTTGGGTAAGTAAGTAAGAAAACATCACTTAAATGTATGTTGGATCTGTTATATAAAATATAAATCTAAATGTTAATGGTATAAAAACATAACTTATGAAATGAGTAGGGAGCATATGTGTCTGCATACCTAATTCTAATTGTATTTTTAACTTGGAATCCTAATGTTCAATGAGCTAGTTGCTTGGTAGGGTCACTATAATTAATCCTTAATGATATAATTAATAAGTCATTAACTTTCTATAAGGTATGTTTTCCCAGATGAGGAAATATCATATGGATGTTGACACATGCCAACTACAGGGAAGTACCTTTGGAAATACTAGGGTCTTCACGAGGATATTGTGTTATAGTTGACATGTTTCAACACCCTTTCAAGTTTGTTCATCTAGAATAACATAAAATCTAACTTGATCATAGTTCTACCCTAGGTAGGGATAGGGCATGACCTAGTGTTGAGGTCAACTCACATTGACTTAGGATGAATAGACACACCCAATCGACACAAGTTGATTGAGTATGTCTAAATACCCTTAGTCATTATAAGCAGTCCTCCACACTAGGCCATGTTGCTAACCTTGGCTAGGGTTAAACCTTGAACAAGTGGAATAAAAGAAGTCAGTGAAGACCATTCTAGATAACAGATCAAGTGGGGTGAAGGATGTATTCCATTTGATGAGTATGTCGTCTAGGAGTATAAACACAAACAATATGTTTAAAATCTTTGGCCAAAGTATCGCAAGTACCGCTTGTCAGGTTTGTCCTATGTCACCTAGTTTAAGAAGTAGGATTTTAGATGAATATCGGTAACAAGTATTTAGATAGGCCTCTTAAACAGAACACTTAATACCCTGAAAAGGGTAAAGGAACCAAGTATACATAGTATACAAATTATTAAGTTAACATGAGAGATCGGTATGATATCGAGTCATGAAATGAGATATTAGTGTACCACCGAGTCATTTACAAATGCTGCATATGGTTGTTCATTATGAGATTTATTATCTTGGAATGTGTGCTCTAAATTATGTTAATTTAGAATAGAGAACATTATGCAAAAAAAAATCCCTTGTTTTTAAATTCTTAAAATGGGAATGTTACACTAAAGATATATTCTTAGTTCTATTCCCTTCCAGAGTCTAACTATGAAAATTGTGAATACATCGTTGACTCTCTTGTGATGAGTTTTTTTTTCATAAGTCAGTTGAGGGTAAAACTCATAAATTGGTGCATTCTTCTTATCATCTTGTGGTGACAACCCTACCCATACCCTATAGGTTGTAATGGTGTACATGAGGTAGGATGTCATATAGAATGTTTTTCTTTGTTGTACATTCACCAACTGCTCACTCAAGTTCTCACAAATGATCTCCCCTAATTCAAATTTTTCTTTCCCTCACAGATGATATTGATATACACACACATCCAAAATTGAAATTCATTGGTGGAGGGTGTGCCCATCAATCTTGCCATCGTGGTGATTATATCTAACAATTCCTCTTTGAATTCCGATTTGTATAAGACCTCGGGAAATTTGGGAAGCTCCTCTCTTTTGAGCCTTGAGCCATGATTTGGCTATCATAGTAAACAATCCTCTATATTTAGAGGGAAACCCCTAGTTGAAGAAATGATTTTTTTTGTATTTATAATCTAATTTTCTCGAACTGCATTTCTTCCAAGAGTAAATTTTTCCTAGTGCAGAGGCACTTAGTGCAAAAAAGCAAAATTACTTTTCAAACTCTTGAAACTGGAAATGGTGGTTATGGGGATGCAAGGTGGGTCTGGGAATTTGTGAGAGGAAACACATGCTCTCCTAGAAGAATTTTTATTCTCCAAAGATCTTCTAAACTCTTTTGCAACCTCTCTACAACCTTTTTCTTGCACATGATCCTCAAATCCTTTCTCTGAAACCAAATGTTGAGGACTAGAAATAGGGAGGAAGCTTGTGGATATTTTATTAATTTGAAAGTAAGAAAATTACATAGGAATGATAAGGCTACAATATTTATGGATATTTCACACCACATACATGAAAACGGGATATTTCAACTATGCAACAATAAACCTATGTGCAACGATAACACTCACGTGAATATGTAAAAATATAAATAATAATAAGGATATAAAAATATAACCATATAACAATTAACCACTTATCATAAACTAACTATAGTAAATGTAAAATTACTAAGGTAAACTATGTTTTACCTAACAATCAGAACTAGAATCAAATACATCTTCATTGGGGATATGGATGCTTGGTAGGAGAAGCCGAGAAATTTACAACTCTCCTTCCACCCTCCATTCACAAATCAACTTTCAAAATCAATCATTCCTACAAATTGGCTAGTTTTTCCTCACTTACTGCTTATTAAATCTTCACTTCGAGAAGTAATTCATTTCCATGTGCACACACTGGATCTCTATGAGAAATAGGATTAGTATGTTACCAAGTGTTGCTTGACCTTGTTCATACTCTTACTTTAGTCCTTATTTTGTCTCATGATTTTTTCCTTTGACTTATCACCAATCTTCTAGCTACATTTTACATATCATTTCATAAAATTCATTTTTATTATTCTTCATTCATAACATCCATGTGTATGAGATTGATTTTTACCATGTTTGAGGGAAACATTGTCCCTTCTTTCAATAAACAATATTCTACTTCTTTTATATCATGTGTTTCTTGGTCATCTTGCACTCAAAGCATGCTCACTCCTTCTTCGCTCTTCATTGGCTTGAGTTCATCATCTTGTTTAACCTAAATGTTGGGGTTATAACAAGGTTGTACAGATAATAAATTAGATCTAAGCATACATGCAATAAAAGTGGATATTCTACCAGAAGAAATATACAAAATAAGAGATATAAATCAACACCATATTTAACGTGGTTCACCCAATATGGGCTACATCCACCAAGAAACAAGTCAATCTATTATCCAAAGCTTTTAGAAGATCTACAATCTTCCACACCTCTCACGATGTACAATACTTTCTTTCTCTCAAGCTTCTCCTTCTTCTCCAATAATTCTCTCTCTCACAATTATTCTCACAATAATCATTAACACACACTTCTAAACCCTCATGCTTATATATTTACATACAAACTTAGGGCACTTAGCCATGTAATCGCAATCAATAGATCTACTTTAATGCTAAAATATCTCATTCCCGTGAGTTAAATAAAACACCCTTGCATAGGTAACCGATGTCGCTCACTTTTAAAAGTTTCACTTTTAAAAGATCGTGATTTTCTTAACCAATTTTAAGTATTATAAACTCCAAAAATTGATTAAATTCTGATTATTATGCATCCATAGAAGTGTGGAAAACTTGGGTAGCAAATAAATAATCAGAAAACTGAAAACACTCAGATAACAAACAAGATTGTTTACGGGGTTCGAAATTCCTACGTCCCAGGTTCGATTGAACCGATCCATTAATAATATTGAAATGTAAGTACAATAACTCTTACAAATAACCAATAATGAATCACAACCTACAAATGAGCTGATCAATGTCCCAAGAACTCTGAAAAATAGCAAAAATTGTCCCAAGAACGATCTGTGGCTCCTATAGTGTTTTCACAATGTGATCTCCCTACAACTGTGTTAGAAAAACACCTACAAATGGATATTTAAAAACATTATATGAAAAAAATCATATATCTGAGATCATCTCTTGAATTTTAAACACTTTTCATGTTTACACCAAGTCACTTTTCGGACCGAAGTGCATTGAAATTCATGTTTTCCAACTAGCTGTCTTGTAGATCCTTGTTAAAAACTACATTCAAAGCTTCCAAAAATAGGTTAAAACTCAACAAAAACATCAAATCTTACATCGTTGGAATCATCTCAGAATTCCCTCCATTTCACCTTTTTACTCTAAGTTCCCAATCTGAGTGCAAGGCCTTCAAAATGGCATTTTCTGAGAACTACCTCCTTATGGCTTTTACACGTACTAGCACACTTCCTTTTGTAAAACGTACTAAGCTCTTTTTTATATTGTGGAGCTCCATGGGTGGCGGGTTGGGGCACTTATCCTTTTACAGGTTAGCAACCCAGTTCAATCTTCCTTAAGCACACTTGTTTATTCCCATTTGGGAATCAATCCCATTTTAAATGTGCTGAGGATATATGTTTTAGGCATTTAAATAAGGGTATAGTGGTCATAGTTTATAGGCTTAACCAGCCATTTTAATGCCGTGGGTTTAGTGGATGGGTATTTGACCCAAATTTGGTGCCTAGATTTGATGGACATGGCATGTAGGATGTAAATGTATGGATTTTGGAGGGATAAGGGTTTGGATTTAATGTTTGAGATTAATATGCCATAAATATTATATTAGACAAATTGTTTGGGATAATGTGTCAAATAATGTGCCAAATAATTACAAAGTATATGAAATTAGACCCAAATGAAATATGATCAAATAAGACCACCTTCATTTTCCCTTTTTCTCCTTTTTCCACATGTCACGTGTTCTTCACATGGTCCAATATTGACTTTTCTATCTTCACGAGTTGACTTCCTTGACCAAACTTTGACTGACATATCTTGAGCTCAGAGTGTCCATTTTTCACGTTCTTACAAATCGAAAGCTCTCTAAAGGATCTATTGCACTGGTATGGTTTAGGAAATTTTAGGGAACATTTTAACACTAAATTGATCCCCTGATCACTCCTCCCTACTGAGAAGGCTTTTTGTCCACAAAAAGTTGTTTATCAACCCACAAATAATGTTATCTCTTCCTGCATTACAAAACACATACAAGAACCCAAAATAACATTATAGGTTAAATAAATGCAAATAGTTGATTAGCTAGTCACATAACCGATCAGATAATAACACCTAATTAAGCTAGTGTTCAACTGAAATGCTACAACCCTATCAACTCTGCACACAACTGTGAACTGTCATACCCCACTATAATGCCATCACAAATAATTGACCAGATAATAACACCCATTCTATTACGAAAGCTAGTGTTCAACTGTCACTTTGTGATACAACCGATTACTTAAATTACAATTTCATAACATATCAGTATACCAGACATCTAAACTACCCACAATTAGGCTAGTGCCCACTATCCATCTGAAACTGTAACAACTGCAAGTATTCACTATCTAGAATAAAATAGACTATCAACGCCCAAAAATAGCTATAGTCAACAACTGAATCCATGTGAATCTTCCCAAAACATTGTATCACCATCACAAATAATAAGTCAGATAATAACACCCATCTATAACTGGAAGCTAGTGTTCAACTGACACTTTGTGATTATGTTGATTACAACTACAAATATTCACTATCTAGAATAATTAAACCATCAACACCCAAAATGGCTATAGTCAAAATCTGAATCAACGTGAATATGCAAATATTCTATCCATACACTAAACTGTAAAGGGATAGATTATAAACTATATGCTTACCCAAATTGGTGAACTGCCATAATCTACAAAATGATCACCTGGTACCTTTGCAAACCAGTTTGTTAGTGTAATAAATTTACACCCTAATTGCAACCACATCTGATAGTTACAAAAATCAAATTTTCCCAAAATAAGGGTCTTATAAATTAGTGCAAATAACACATGTGGATACAAAAAGTTTGTCTATTTATTACAATATCAAACAGGTGCCCGAATGGGTCTTATAAGCATCCATAATATTTGCACAAATGACAACACTATAAAACTACAAGTTTCAAAATCGACATTCTGATGATGCCCATATCCATGCATACTATTGTCAGAAATGGAATAACCAACCAAAATGTGAGAAGATGAATATGAGTATGATGAACCTATCACTCAAATCTTCTCTATGGATGCTTCCAAATTATTTCAAAGCTGAATATAAACATAGGATCAAAATCCCTAAAATATAGCTTTGAAAATGTTTGCATACTATCACTAGTTACTGTAATGCAAACATAAAGTTGAGGAATGTTTTACCCATCCAGTTACTTGGATTTCTCCGTTTAGGTGGTTTTACCTTCTCAGTACTAAAATGAGTTTTAGTTAGGTTTAACACTGTTGGTTTTACAATATTGTTCTTTTTAACAACTTTCCAATTTTGTTGTTTAGGAACAAACCAACAAACCTTAACATCATGACCATTCCTATTACAATGGGAACAAAATTTAACTTCCCTATTTTTAGGAGTCTTACCCATTTTTCCATTTCTCAACTCTGTCTAGGAGAATGATTCCTTTGTTTAGGAGAGGTAACATTTTTGCCATTTCTCCTTTCCCTGGTGAGATTGGTCTTTAACACCTGCCTTATCATTCACAAAAGGCATTAACTTCTTAATCAAATTTTTCCTCTTCCAACAATATGCAACAGAATGATTAGTACCTTCACAAAATGTGCAAGGGAAAGCATATTTCTACCTACCAAAGCTATATTGTTCCAACTAAAAGAGTGTATTAGAAGTTTTAGGATTTGATTTTCCTTAGTGCTTATTTTTAGTGTAAGTGGAAGGAGGTGGAATTTCATTACCTCTTTTACCTATTTTCTTACACCTTTCATTGTTCCTCCTGATGGCGGAATCCTGCAATTCTAGTGGCATAGATCCTTGGTTGTTGGAAGCTTGTCTTCCTTCAGCTGCTTTGGAACTTTCTCCAATTTCCATTTTCCCACTAGAATAACCCAAACCTGCAAACCGAGGCTGATCCTCTACCTGTATTGGGTTAGCATCACCTTGTCCATTTTTACCAAGGCCCTTTCCATTAAATCCCATCTTAACCATTAGTTTAGACCCAATTCCCTTAGTGTGTTTTTCAAACTGACCCAAAGGAATATCTGAAACTGAATGAGAGGAAGAATTAAAATGTGAACAACTTACAATGCATTCTGTCATAGTACTGCATCTGATTTGGAAGGCATTTCCTTCTTGTGTTCACCTTGTTGCAGCTTTTCCAAGAGGGCATCCTTGGTCCGTATTTCTTCCTGCAACTCTTTAACAAAACCCATCAACTTCTTGCTCTCTTCAAGCATCTTGTTGACATACTCCTCTTTCTTGGTTATAGAGGATTGTGGCTCAGATTTTAACCACACTATTTCCTCTTCCAAGGAATAAAAATTAGCTCTCAGGAAAGATTTTTCTTCTTGGAGTTGGCGGTTTATGGATTCAAGCTCATCCAGTTGCTCTTGTTTGGATGACTTGCCCATGATTCCTTGTTTCCTGCAAACAACTTGTAACTCCAAAACTACACACTGCGAAAGAAGATTAACAAGCCCCAAAATGTTTGCACACAAAAACTGAAATCAATACTGAAACTGAAGCCAAATTTTCAAACACAATTAGAAGCTAATCCGCAATCTAACTACTCTGATACCAAACTTGATCTGAAAACGTGTGTTGTATTTTTTTCACTTTTAAAAGTTTCCAAAGATCATGATTTTCTTAACCAATTTTAAGTATTCTAAACTCCAAAATTGATTAAATTCTGATTATTATGCATCCATAGAAGTGTGGAAAACTTGGGTAACAAATAAATAATCAAAAAATTGAAAACACTCAGATAACAAACAAGATTGTTTACGGGGTTCGGAAATTCCTACGTCCCGGGTTCGGATTGAACCGATCCATTAATAATATTGAAATGTAAGTACAATAACTCTTAAAAACAACCAATAATGAATCAAAACCTATAAATGAGCTGATCAATGTCCCAAGAACTCTAAAAAATAGTAGAAATTGTCCCAAGAACGATCCGTGGCTCCTACAGTGTTTTCACAATGTGATCTCCCTGCAACTGCGTTAGAAAAACACCTACAAATGGAGATTTAAAAACATTATATGAAAAAAAATCATATATCTGAGATCATCTCTGAATTTTGAACACTTTTCATGTTTACACCAAGTCACTTTTCGGACCAGAAGTGCATTGAAATTCATGTTTTCCAACTAGTTGTCTTGTAGATCCCTGTTAAAAACTGCATTCAAAGCTTCCAAAAATAGGTTAAAACTCAACAAAAAACATCAAATCTTACATTTTTGGAATCATCTCATAATTTCCTCCATTTCATCTTTTTACTCCGAGTTCCCAATCTGAGTGCAAGGCCTTCAAAATGGTGTTTTCTGAGAACTACCTCCTTATGGCTTTTACACAGACTTGACACCTCCTTTTATAAAACGTCTCGAGCTCGCTTTTATATCGCTTGGAGCTCGATGGCGCAACGGTCAGGTGCTTATCCTTTTACACCAGAAACCCGGGTTCAATCCTCCTTAAGTGCACTTGTTTATTCCCATTTGGGAATCAATCCCACATTTGACTTGAGGAGATATGTTTGCATTTAAATAAGGGCATTGTGCATAGTTTATAGGCTTAAGAGCCATTTTGAATGTCGTGGGTTTAGTGGATGGGTATTTGACCCAAATTTGGTGCTTGATCATGATGGATGTGGCATGTAGGATATAATGCATGGAGTTTGGAGGGATAAGGGTTTGCATTAATGTTTGGAGATTAATATGCCATAAATATTATCCTTAGACAAATGTGTGGGGGTTTGGATAAATGTCAAATAATGTGCCAAATAATTACAAAGTAATATGAAATTTGACCCAAATGAAATATGACAAATAAGACCACCTTCATTTTTCCCTTTTTCTCCTTTTTCCACGTGTCGCAATCTATTGGTCCAATATTGACTTGTTGACCAAAGTTGACTTCCTTGTTGACTGAACTTTGACCGGACATAACTTGAGCTCAGAGTGTCCATTTTTCACGTTCTTATAGTCGTCAGAAATCTCTCTGAAGGATCTACTACACTAGAATGGTCTAGGGAAGTTTAGAGAATATTTTACATTGAAATTAATCCCCTGATCACATATCCACAAGGTTTTCACTCGTATGAATCTCCTCTAGTTTCACCTGCCCATTCTCTAATACCTTTCGTATGAAGTGATACCTTAACCGAATGTGTTTTCTTCTATAATGAAATACTTGAGTTATTTTCCAAATGAATTGTACTTTTAATGTCACTAAACAATTTGTAATCATCTTGCTCCTTTCCCAACTCTTCCATGAACCTACTCGTCCATATCATCTCTTTGCTAGCCTCTGTAGCTGCAACATACTCTTCCTCTGTAGTAGAAAAAACCACCACCTTCTATAATCTTGATATCCATCTAACTATCATCCCACCTACTATGAAAATATATCCAGTAGTACTCCTTCTACCATCTATATCTCTAGCCATATCTGAATCAACATAACCGCATAAATAAATATCCGAACCTCCATAACATAACTACATACTAGATGTCCCTCTTAAATACCTCGAGTATTCATTGGACTTCTTTCCAATGCTCTTTACCTGGATTAGCCATAACTACTCATAACTCACACTACAATGTAATTTTTGGTCTAGTACAAACCATAACATACATGAGAATGCCAATTTCTGAAGCATATGGTACTCGTGTCATGTATTTGACCTCCTCATGTGATGAAGGACATTGATATTTTTTCAATTTTAAGTGTCTAGCCATAGGTTTACTCATCGGTTTTGAATATTTCATGTTAAACCTCTCCAACACCTTATTGATATAAGCCTCTTGAGATAAATAAAATTTCTTGTTCTTCCTATCTCTATGTATTTGCATGTCATGATTATTTTTGCAGCTCCTAAATCCTTCATAGAAAATGTGTGAGCTAGCTTTCCCTTAAGCTCACCAATGTCCTACATACTAGATCTTGCAATAAACATATCATCCACATACAATAACAAAATAATATAGCTCCCATTTTCAAGCCTTTTGAAATAAACACAATGGTCAGATTCACATCTCAAATAACCATGTTCATGCATGAAACTATCAAACCTCATGTAACATTTCCTTAGAGCTTTTTGATTCCATATAGACTCTTTGTCAACCTACACACTAATTTCTCCTTACCCTTGACTTCATACCTAGGTGGTTCGCTGCATATAAATCTCTTCATCTAAATCACCATGAAGGAAATCCATCTTCACATCTAGTTTCTCTAAATGTAAATCATGTAATACGACTAAACTCAATATAGTATGTAGGGAAGTCATTTTAACAAATGATAAAATATTTCACTAAAGTCAATACCTACTTTCTGTGAAAATCCCTTTACTACAAGCCTAGCCTTGTATATTTTATGTTCACCCTCTTCTTCCTTGATCCTATAAACCCACTTGTTCTACAATTTCCTCTTACCTACTAGAAACTTAACCAAGTCCCAAGTCTAGTTTTGTTTCAAGGAGCCCATATCCTCATCCATGCCATACTCCTATTGTATGTGGGTCTTATCTGAATTGTTTCTTCAAAACTTTATGGTTCACCATTATCAATCAATAATAAATAAGATAGAGAAGGTGTAAACATTTCTGAAGGTTTACTTACCCTTTGTGACCTTCTCACAGAAACTTGGGGTATCGAAGGCTCATTACGGACCTCCCGGACATTTGTTTCCAATTCGATAGTGACTAACGCCAATCACCTATAAACGATGTTGGTTTGGTTCTTTTGTGGCCGATACCGGATCAGTTTACCGATGTCGATTAGGGGTCACCGACACCGAGAACCAGTGTAACCCTATCGTTTTTATTTTTAAATCGAGAGTTCATTTTCATTCACAAAATTATTAACCAATTCATCCTTGGGTACCAACATTTAATCCTTGTACATTATCTTTTCATTCCTTTCAATGTCATGACTCCTAATAATTTTAGAATTCTCTAAATCCCAAAAATGGAATCCGAAATCACCAAATCCATAACCAATGAAAGTGCATCTCTTGGATTTTGCATCCAACATTTTCCTATTTTCCTTATCAATATGCACAAAATATTTTGAACCAAAAACTTTAAGAAAAGAAATATCTACATCTTTTCCAGTCCAAGCTTCCTCTAGTATTCCTCCATCTAGTGAACTTGAAGGCCCACAGTTAATCAAATAAACTGTTGTATCGACTCGCTTGACCCAAAACTAAAAGGGTAATCCAACATGTATCCTCATACTTCTAGTACATTCCATGATTGTCCTGTTCATTCTTTTTACAACACCATTATCTTGTGGTGTTTTTGTAACCATCCTTTCTCTACGTATTCCATTCACTAAAAAAATAATCATTGAAAGCCTTACAACAAAGATATTCACCACCAATATAATATCTAAGGCACTTTAACTTTGAATTTGATTCATTCTCAACAAGGGCTTTCCATCTTTTGAAAGTATCAAAACATCAGATTTATGTTTAATACAATAAACACATACCTTTCTTGTAGTATCATCAATGAAAGTAACATAATCCGGGGATCCTCCATGAGAATCTACACCGATCTCGGTCCCCACACATTTCTGAGTGTACAAGATCCAATTTATGATCCTTCTTAGTTGATCCAACTTTGAGAAACCTCACTCTCTTTTATGCTTTGCAAAGATACAATGCTCGCAGAAATCAAGATCTAAATATTTCAAATCTGATAACTTACCCTTAGCTTTTAAGATCTACATTCCTTTTTGACTCATATGGTCCAACCGATTATGCCACATGCATGTATTTGAATCTGAAGTAGATAACATAAAAAAGGAATCAATAACACAGTAGATATATATAACATTCCTACCTTATTGCCTTTTGCCACAGTGAAAGCACCCTTGGTGACTTTCCAAGAGTTTGTTGTGAATGTAATCATGTAACTAGCTTCACCTAGTTGCCTCTGCAGAAATAAGATTCCTCTTGAGGCTCAAAGACATTCCTTACATATTTCAATACTCATGTATTTCCATTCTATAATTTTAGATGAACTTCCCTTTTACCATTAATACTGCAAGGTTCATTGTCACCCAAATAAACATGCTCAAAATTGCCCTAGACATAATTTATGAAATAACCCTTATTAGGGGTTGCATGGAAAGAATCTCCTGAATCTAAAACCCATGATTCTATTCTATTATCCAAAGAAATAATAAGAGCATCTTGCATTACCTCTGCTGCAATATTTTCCTCTTTATTTGACTTTTTACCTTTTTTTGGGTGTTGGTTCTCTTTATCCTTTGACCAACAATCTTTCTTTGCATGTCCTTTCTTTCCACATTTCCAACAGGTAATTCCCTTACCTATGGATTTAGATCTGTCATCCCTTGAATTTGATTTCCCATTATTCTTACTCTTGGATCTCTCCTTCTTCATGCCTCTTCTTTCTACATTCAAAGCATTCCCAGATGATGATTCCTCTTGTACTTTTCCTATGAATTTATTCATTCAAGATTATACTAACCACATCATCAAACTTCAAGATATTATTAACGATGTTATATTACTAACAACCATTACCAAGTTATCCCAACTATCGAGCAAATAACATAAGAATGAGAGTGCTTTCACTTCATCATTAAACGAAATATCAACCAGCTTTTAACTTATTTACAATAGATCGAAATCATGTAAATGACTAGATGTAGATCCATCTTCATGCATCTTAGAACTAAATAATTTCTTCATAAAATAAGATTTATTTGAAGCACTAGGATTTTCATATAAATTAGCAAGATATTTCATTAACTCTACCATATGTTGGTCGTCGAATAGGACTTTCTGAAGAGCAATCAGGGGACAAGAAGTCCCTCCTCTTTAATGGGAGAGGTTCCCTTATTCGAAACGAACCTATTTACAAATATACAAAACATGATTTTTGGTTAAACTTGGATATTACGAAAGTGTTTTCTATAAAGATCGTCAATTACAAAAGGACTGAGGAATGAGAGTACGAGAATGAGCAGAAAGGAAACATGCAGAATTATAGATAACAGAGTAATTCTTTATGTATGCGAAGTTACAGTGAATTGAAACAAGATCATTTGTATCATATAAATAAGATGGAATTTAAAGACACAAAGTTCTACAGATTCATTAATCAAGGACACAAAGTTCCTTCTTGGTTATACAAGATCACCATGCTTGCAAAGTTGGAGAGTATGCAATCAGTGAGACTAACAAACTAGAGACAAATGATCTTCACAAAAATTAAATGAAAGCTTAGGGATAATAGAGATCAGATAGACAAAGAATGGAAAGCCCTTCTGTATTGATTTCTTTATGATCTATTTACACTTTCAGAAAATAAACCAAGTTCTTCCTCCCTTCAAAATGGCATGGAGAGGCCATTATATAGCTTACAAATCGAGTTACCCTTTGAACTACTTCTTGAATTCTAAAGATTAGTTAAGGATTGCCAATCGTAATACCTCAACTAATTACAATGAATCCAAGAAAAGAATTAGAAAAGAAGATAAGAACAAGGAGAAGAAGATAGGTGGTTATGAATGGGAGGGACCCACTTTGTCTTCAAAATTGCTGAATCTCTTGAATGCCTCAAGCTATGTCTCTACCATGGGGGACTAACGTGCTTCACCGTCCCTAATATTGGGAGCAGATTCTAGTGGCGAGATTTGCTCCTGTCCCCAAATTTGATCTTCATATTGATAGTAACTCGGACGACACAGAGACGCTTGAAGTAGACTTGGGAAGGAAAAACAGAGGAAAAGGATACACGCGCAGGTTTTTAGATTGCAAGGGTTCGAGCAAAGGATAGCATGGAAGCAGTGTGAGAAATGCAAAGGGGGTTCGCTCATTATATAGCTGATTAGGAGAGAGAAAGACAATGAATGCGCATTTAAAACATACCTACCAATTTGAATAAGCATGATATTCGGTAGAGCGGGAAAAATAAGCACGAATGGCACTTGGTTCATTTGGGACATGCAGACGTGAATGCGTGAAACACGCGACTCAAGCCGGATCGGACGAAAAGGTGACAATGGGTCCGGAAGAGTTTGGGACATTTGGAACATGAAAGCATGAAGTACGCGGTTCGGGCGATTCGGCCAAAAAAGGAACAACTTGCACAATTTGACTTGGGACATTTGGAACATGAAAGTGCGAAGTACGCGATTCGGGTGTTTCGGCCGAAAATGGAACAACTTGCACAATTGGACTTGGGACATTTGGGACAAAAAGTTCCGACGGGCCCGAAAAAGACAAACTTCGGGAAATCGGCCGATCGGGGAACAGAGCGCACTTTTGAACTTGGGACACGCGGGACAAAAATGTCCGACAGGCCCGAAAAACACACAAAATGACCCAAAAACGTAGATTTTCTCAATTTCACGACTTTTAACATTTTCAGTACAACAGAGAAGACACTTAAACTCAAAATTTTGAAAATTCACTTTCTTAAGAGTAGGGAATTTTGAGTGGACAACAGCTGGCTCCTTCTGGGGATGACTTGGCATAAATTCAAGGAATGAGACAAGGTAAGAACTTAGACAAACTTGGGGAAGCAGACCAGTACCTTATCCCTTGGGCCATGGAGTCAAAAAGCAAACCAATACAGAGGACAACACACCAAAACAAAAAGGAAAGAAAAACAAAAACGTTGTACAGAATATACAAAGGACCCCCTAATCACCTATGACTTGAACAACTTAAGGTACTACCCACTATACGGAAGTGGGAGAGGAGAACCATCCATGTAATCAAGATAAAAGGAATTCTTACCAGCAAAGTGTCTGATCTTGAAAGGTCCGAGCCAAAGGGAATTGAACTTGCCATGGCTGCCACGAGGTTCATGCCTTTTATCCCATAACAACACAGTGTCTCCAACTTGGAAATCTTTGAACCTGGCTTTCTTATCAAACAGGACCTTTACCTTCTGCTGGTGAACAGATATCCTATCAGCAACCTCCAATCTGTCCTCATTTAGTTTGTGAAGGTACATAATTCTCTTATCCAAAGCATCACTGAAACTAGTATCTTGATGGCTTTCATTAGATGCAAGGTCAGTGCGGATTCCTTTATTCTTGGCGGTTGAGCTTCTACTCCATATACCACTTGAAAAGGGGACATTCCAATAGCTCTCTTTGGTGTAATCATGTCTGCCCAAAGAGCATCATAGAGCTTCTTGTGCCAGTTTCGTTGAGACTCATTGACTAATTTCCTTATAATAGTCACCAAATTTTTATTAGTGGATTCTGCTTGCCCATTTCCTTGAGGATAGTAATCTGAGGAGTGAGCCAAAGAAATGCCATACCCATAGCAAAAATCCATTATCTCAGTTGAAGAGAAATTTGAAGCATTATCTGTTACAATCTTGTTAGGTACACCATACCTTACCAAGATGTTCTCTTTGATGAAGCTGCATACCACTTCAGAAGTAGTACTCTTAACTGGAATAGCTTCCACCCATTTGGTGAAATAGTCCGTGGCAGTTAGTACATGAGTATGACCAGCACTAGAAGCAGGATTAAGTGTTCCAATGAAGTCCAAACCCCACTGTTGAAAAGGTTCTTCAATTACAACTGGCTTAAGAGGCAAAGAGGCCAATTTGGGTCTTCCCACGAAGGTCTGACAAGCCTCACATTTATCAACCCACTTGGATGCATCTCTGAATAAGGAAGGCCAGTAATATCCTCCGCAAAGTATCTTATGAGCAGTGACCATTGATGAATAGTGCCCTCCACATGTCTGATCATGAAAAGCTGAGAGCAACTTTCTCTGTTGTTCCTTGTCCACACATTTCAAAATCTCCCATCTAACCCACGTTTGAACAAGGCGTTTTCCCACAACACTGTTGGTCCGAAAATCACATCGCACAGACGGATCTATGGATAGGCAGGCCAGGTGTGCGAGGCATAGCCCTTTTTGAGTCAAAGAAAGCGAAACTGGTTTATTGCTATTCTACCAACAGGAATCTATGCAAGTCTCATAGATTCTGCCTTCGGGGGTTTGGGATCTCATCCCAGTAGGGGTGTTTCCGACTGCGAAAAGAAAGGAAAGGAAGAGGGAATGAAGAAAGAGCAGGTCCGAAGGAAGAAAAAAATGAATTCCAAAGCGAGAAGGTCGAAGGTTTATGTTTTGGGATTGGTAGTAAACAGAGCCAAACCTACTTGCATAAACAAATAAAGCAATATTGATGATGAATAAATGACAAGAAAGTAGATATGAATCTAACAGAATAAACACATACAGATCTAACATAAGAAAGGTCTAATGCATAACACAACTATTCAAAGACAAAGTCTCAATATTTGTATTACTTGTTTTCTTACATTAAGAAAGCTCAAAGTCTTTTTCTTCACTTCTATTTCTCATCCGAAAGATATCCATCCACCCCACAATACGACAAGTATTGGAGTATATATAGAAGAAGAAGAGCAAAGAAAGGCAAAAAGGAGCCAACAACTATTTACAAAGATATTTACAAAATATCTAAAAGTCATGTTGACTTTTTACTATTTGATGGATGACATCATCATTTGTATCAACATACTCCAGATATTTCCAAAAAGAAAGAAGGAGAAGAGAAAGAGAAGAAGAAGAAGAAGAAGAAAGAAGAAAAAGCGCGCAGCTATTCGACATCATAATCCTGCGCCGAAAGGGGGTGGACTGCTTTTGTTGCTCCTCAGGTGACGAGATATGGAACTAAGAGCGGTATTCCATGAACTTGTTGATTATTGGCCCTAGTTGATCCTGGGAAGGATCCTTGTGCCTATCACTTATCGCCTCACAAGTCTCCCGCTCATCTACGAGCTTCTCTGGGAGTTTGGAATAGTCCTTTTCCACCTCAATGAGGAACCCGATGAAGTCCCTACAGGCCAGCAGGTTGTTGATAGATTCTGTGTCAAATGTGACCTCTGGCCCCGTTCCTTGAGAAGCGATCTCCTTGAAGATCCGGGTGGTTTCATCAGCTTTCCTTAAAGTGAAGGAAGGAGTAAGTAACCCTGGTGACATATTAAGAACAATTCGTTCCATTTGGTGCATCACATCCAGGGCTTCTTCCTTGACTTTGTCAATCGTTTTCTAGAATAAATTCTAGCTGATCCACCCGGTAGTCCGTGTGGACATGATTTTGTTGAGGGCCCTTGGATGGCCGAAGACGCCAAACTTGACCAGATCTTCGACTGAATAGTCAAACATTTGTTGGAAGGTCTCGTGTTGCAGTCTGGCATGTTCCAACTCTTCTGATATGGGCCTTGCTAACGCTTGGAGCTCTTTATTCACCTTACTGATGTTCAGGTACAAGTCGGAGAACTCGCGATCACTTTTTCACTGTCTTTGAGGATTTGGCTCCTCCAAGCGGAAATGGCCATACCCTGCTCACCGATTTTGGCATATTCATTAATTTTCTCCTGGCTGAGAAGCTCAGAAGTCTCGGTGGCAGTTGTGGGAGGCGCACTACCCATCTTCTGTAAGGCTTGGAGCAGATATTTGTTTTGCTCCTTTAGTTGCCTTTTCTCTTCTTTGATTTCCTGAAGCTTTTTGCAGAGGGCGTCAACTACAGAAAGAGCCTCCCCCTGAAGACTTTCGGAAGATGTCCCCATTGTGACTTGGGTCACAGTAAAATCTGTCGAGAGACAGATCCTTTTTCTCTTTGAGGGGATTGGGGTATGCGATTTCCATAACTCTCTCTCCTGCAGCACTTTGAGAGAAGCGCGTGACAGGCTTCTGCTTCTTTGCCCCCTTAGATGGGATCATGGAAAAGTCCATCGGAGTGATGGGAACTTTCCTCTTTTGCTGACTTAGCTGCTGAGAGATCCAAGCTAGACCCATGGTAGAAGGACCGGAAACAGAGGAGGGGGCAGCTGCAGAAGAAGAGGGGAAAAACGTGGAGACATGTGGCGGCGGCATTGAGAGAATAGCCGAAGAAGTGCCCACGGAAGGAAGGGAAACTGTAGCTGCATAAGACATAGGAGGGGAAGGGAGCTCGAAGATGAGGGAAGAAATGGAGGAGGACAGATCAGCGAGGGAAGAAAAGATAGATGAAGAGGCGGGGGAAGCAGTAGAAGAAGGGGAAGAGGACACGACCAAAGGGATGGTCACTTGAGTCACTCGAGGAGGGGAAGGAAGAGAAGAAGAAGGGACGGAAGGGACCTCAGTTGTTGTTACCGTGCCGACATCCTGAGTGGATGGGCCTATTGGAACATCCTCTTCGCTTCTTTCTGCGGTGTGACCGGAGATATTATCTGCTCAGTGTGTCGCGCAAGGAGGACTCTCAGGGGCTTCTTCCTGAATGGTGCTGGATTCACCTTCTACGCCTTTGCCCTTGCCTTTAGGCTACTTTTTGGATCGTGGAGGTGCGTTACCCAATGGGGATGTTGTGAAATCAACCCCGAGGTAGATTAGGCCGTTCATCCGGCACCAATGTTCTGTCCTACGCAAAGTCTCCTTGACCCTCTCCTCAATTGTCTGAGGAGCCTTAGTTCTATCAATGGCCGGAAAGGGCCAATCGTCCCCATCTGTGTCAGTATATACCTTGTCTACTTCATCTTCCGTAGTTTGGAAGCCTTTGGGGACAATGGCTACCCCATATTGGATGATTTCTACCAATGCTAGGCGAGAATGATCCTTCCTTCTGAGCTCTACCTCATGGAGGACGTCAATATAAATATCCTCGATCTGAGGAACATGGATTGGATCAAGTTTCGCCCTTGGTAGACAGCTCCTTGGGTCGAAGGTAGGCCTGGCTAGGAAGTCATGTTTCAAATTGAGTAACTCCAGCTCTGCGAACATTTCCTTCGCCTTATGGTGGGTAGAGCATGTGTATCGGCCTACTGTGAGGGGGAAAGGAGTTCCACCCTTCTTTCTTTTAAGGCATTTCTCGTGGTATGTGATTAGCTGCCTTGATAGTTCCAGCAGAATCAGCTTAGGTCCAGCATACCTCGGTAGCCTGGTTGGCTCTCCCAAAAAGTTGGCAGCCCTTAGATAGGTGAATGTAGGAAACTGGGTGAACAAGGCTCCCCATTTTTCCGTGGCTGCCACTATGCTTTTGGTCGTGCGACCATAAGTCATATTCGGCCTGAGCAGGCAGATGATGTGGTAGAAGAATGCATCGTTGATTTTGGTGAATTGGGAGATGCTATTCTCCAGCCTCAATTCTGGATAATACTCGTATATTTTGACCTGAGGCCAAACTCCACTCCGCGTCAGGCCTGGATAGTCCCTCTCTGATGCTGCAGCGTAGACCACGTAGGAGTTCATATGAAATGTCCCCGTTGTGCTGAATTGTTGTAGAGCCGCTTTCAGGAGATTGTCTTTATAATCTCTCCCAAAGAAAAGTGTTGATCAGGCATATTCTTGTTCATGGTTTCTAAGTACCGCAGCATCCATTTATGGAAATAATGGGCATCAGAAAGCCCGAAGACCCTGCTCAGGAATGTAATGGTGTCGCTGAGCTCTTCTGAGAAGTCACTGCGGTGGATGATTTGGGGCCACCGGGTTACTACCTTCTTGTTCTTCAGATAGACTTCGTTCATTAGTTGCATACATTGATCCTCATTGTCATCCCAGGCCTTAATGCACTCCGCTTGGCTGACGGCCACAAAGTGCCGGTGGTGAGGGATGCCGAGTATTATCTCAAAATGACGGGCAGTGAGGTTAATGACTACCTCGCCTTTGCTGTTTTCGACACACCTTGTGTCCTTGTTGTAACACTGGGCAACCACCATCATAAATTCATTGTTGACGGTGCTGACGGGGATTCCTCCGGCGAAGTGCAGGGCACTGCCGATCAATTTGTCCATCCATGGACTCCTTGTGACTTTCTGAGTCCTGGCCCAGAATTCCTCCATATCAATATGTCCCAATTCTGAATCTCTGACGTCCATGCTGCACTCGGCCTGGGACTCGGGCATTCTGACCCTCTGATATTTATATTTCATTTCTTCCTCTATAAGCTTAGCCTTTCCTTTGGATTTGATGGGTCTCTTGCTGGATGTAGACATATGTTCTTTCGAACTCAGTTGCTGATCTGCATGAAGAAGAAGTGAAACCCAACGTAGAAAGGTTGAATCAGTCATTTGATTTCCCATTGAAGTGCCAACAGAAGAAAGAGTTAGTTATTATTAGGCTCAGGGCGCAGGGCGCATGAAAATTGCAGCTTACAGGGCTAAATAGGTAAGGCACGCATAGGAAAGGCGTGTTGCAAAGGTTAAACTAGTGCCAAAGGCACATGGCGCATGCATACTGCAGATTGCATTTTGTAAAGGGCGCATGAAAACTTCGTGTTACATAGTGACAGGATGCGCCCTTTGGCGCATAGATTTTTCATGTTGCATTGGGATTTGGTGTGCCCTTTGGCGCATGTAAGGTTTGTGTAACATGAGCTTTTTGTGTGCCAATGGGGATATGGCACGGCCTTGCACGAAGGGTTAACACAACATGATGTTGCTGCAAGGAGGGATGCGCCTTTATAACTTCACACGGTGCAGATAAAGCCGGTGTTGCATAGATGTTGGGTGCGCCATTGGCGCATGGAAATGGGATGCAGCAAGGAAGGTTGGCGCGCCATTGGAGCGCAAGTTTAGCGATTGCAGCAGGCAAGATGGGTGCGCCAAGGGCGCGGGTTTTTATCATGTTGCAAGGGGGACAGATGCGCCATGGGGGCGCAACTGTTTATGATGTTGCAGGACGCACCGATGCACCCAAGGGAAAAATAGTCCTCTTTTCTCCATTCCTTCTAAGATGTGTTTGGGAAGTAAAACGGTTAAATCCAAAGGGTTTTCAGACCATGTTTTCAAAATAACATCCTCTACCAGCAGATCTGGAAAGAGGGGGGAGGACAATAAGGAAAGACAGCACAGGGGAGGGCTAGCTCAACATTTTGATACCCCAAAACTCCAAACGCAAACTAAAACCAGACCACGAACACACCAAGAACCGAAAACGTAAAACACATGGAAGAGACAAGAGCACTTACCCGGATAAATAGAGAAAATCTTGCAAACGGGTCCACAATGCGTTGAAAACGACGATGAGCGTAGGGCGAGGCGACGAGGCTCGAGAGAATAAAAATCACGTGATATCGTCTAATGATAATGACATTTTAGGCGTGCAAATTTTATATATATATATATATATATATATATGGTGTGTGAGCTAGTCATAAATGTGCCACCCACTTTGTAAAGGGCGCATGAAAGCAGCTGTCGACATGGAAAAGCATGCGCCCTTTGGCGCATGAAAGCGTTTTGCCATGAAATTAAGCGCGCCTTTGGCGCACCAAAAGTGATGTCGACATGGGATTATGTGCGCCCTTTGGCAGCACCAAAAAGGTGTGTTGACAAAAGATTATGTGTGCCCTTTGGCGCACCAAAAAGGGGCGCAACAAACGTTGTGTTAACACGAAGGTGCATGCGCCTTGGCGCACGCATGGAAGACTCAACATACAAGGCGCACCAAAAGGTGTGTTGACACTGAAAATATGCGCCAAAGGCTTTAAAGGGGGTGCACCAAAAATTGGTGTTACATAGTAATTCCATGCGCCCGACCAAAAAGACCAAAAAGACTAAGTTCGAAACCGATTTCCCGGAAGGGATTTGCAACGTTTGAACGCAAGGAGGATCGAACAAAATTTTCGGTATGATTATCGGTAAAATTGCCCTTGTCAATTTTACGGGATAACAGCTGGCTCTTTACGGGACTACCCCTGAGCAAACTCGGGGTAGAGAATCCCAGATCTCATGTGCCTATCCATTGGGTAACAGAGTCAAAAACAAGGGCGACCGGAGGGAGAACAAAGGAAACACACAACAAACCGAAAGCAAACACACGACGAAAGCAAACACACAACTAAATCAAACTATACAAAGAAGAGAGCAAGCTCTACTTCCTGAAGATCTTCAAATGTTGCCCGCTATAAGGAAGCGGGAGCTCGGTTCCATCCAGATACGAGAGATAGAAGCTATTCTCTCCGTTGAGCTGCTTGATCTTGAAGGGCCCTCTCCACAGGGAATCAAACTTTCCGTGCATGCCCTTTGGCTCTCTCCACTTGTCCCACAAAAGGATGAGATCTCCCAATTGAAAATCCCTCTGCTTGGCCTTCTTATCAAATAGCCTCTTAACTTGATTCTGATGTTCAGTGATCTCGTCGACCACCCTTACTCTCTTTTCTTCAAGTTCTGCCAGACACATGATTCTCTTTTCAAGAGAATTTTGGAAAGTTTCATCTTCGATAGCTCATGCCAAACGCAGAGTAGGAAGTTCCACAGAAATGGGGAGTTTGGCATTAGTGCCATATAACACTTGAAAAGGTGACATGCCGAGAGATCTCTTAGGAGTAATACGATCGGCCCACAAAGCGTTGTACAAAGACTTGTGCCACATTCGCTGATTCTCATCTACTAACTTCCGTATGATGGTCACCAAGTTCTTCTTCTTTGGATTCCGACCATTTCCACTGAGGGTAATAGTCGGGCGTGAGCCAAATTATCCCATATTCATAGCAAAAACTAATAACTTCCCGTGAGGAGAAGTTAGAAGCATTATCAGCAACGATTTTGTTTGGAATGCCAAACCTAACAATGATATTTTCTTTAATGAAATTACAAACCACCTCAGAAGTGGCATGCTTGACAGGTATGGCTTCTACCCACTTGGTAAAGTAATCCGTTGCTGTAAGGACATAGCTATGTTTGGCACTCGATTGAGGATTGAGTGCACCAATAAAATCAATTCCCCATTGTCTGAATGGTTCATTGATAATGACCGGCCTTAGGGGAAAGGCAACCAACTTGGGCTTGCCGACGAATTGCTGGCAAGGTTCACACTTTGCCACCCAGGTGGCTGTATCTTGGAAGAGCGTCGGCCAATAGTACCTGGCTCGAATGATCTTGTGTGCTGTCATGGAGGAAGAGAAATGCCCCCCACAGGCTGAATTGTGAAAACTTTCCAATATTTTTACCTGCTGAGGTTTGTCAACACATCGCAAAAAGATGCCATCTATCCCACGTTTATATAAACCGTCATCCCAGATGACATATTTAGCTGCTCTGAGCTTTATAGTGCGCTTCTCCTTTGTAGTTAGGTGCATTGGGCATTCACCGTAGGTGAGGAAGAAAGCGATGTCGGAGTACCATTCATCACTAGTTGCAACAAATAGGACCAGAGGCAGCGAATCGGGCTCTTCCTGCCGATCCCTATGCTTCGTCGGTGTAGTCACCCCTTTCATCATGGTTTTCTCGAATCTTTATTTTCAGCCATTAGGCTGACGAGAGGCCTTGCCCTTACCCGGCTTGGTTGGTTTAATATCCGAGTCATACTCCGGACCTTTGTGATCCAATTTCCTCGCAAGCTTCCTAACTCCTGCTGAGTTAGAATTGATTTCACCGCCGTGTCAGGGACCAACACCACCGTATGTGAGTTTAGAATGTAATACCTGAAATTCTTCACTGCTTTGACAACGGCAAAGGCATGCTTTTCCCGGTTGAGTCATTTTTAGTTCATGAGGCTTGAGGGAGAACTCATGAATGCGATCGGAGATTCAACATCCTCCGAGTTCTTTTGCATCAAGATTGCGGACACAGTATGCTCAGATGCGTAACTGTACATGATGAAGTCCTTGGAGAAATCGGGACATACCAAGACTGGTGCATGAGCAACGGAAGCTTTTATTTCTTCAAATGACCTTTTCCCCTCTTCACTCCATCTGAAAGTTGGTGACCCCTTCATCATGTTCAATATGTGATGGGTCTTCTCGGCAAAGTCAGGAACAAAATGCCTGAGAAAGTTCACCTTTCCAAAGAAAGAATGAACACCAGTCTTGCTTGTAGGCAGAGTAAGGCTTTGAATAGCCTTAACTCTTTCGGTATCTATCTTTGTTCCTTCTTTTCTAACCACATGCCCTAGACTTTCCTTCCGTGACTCCAAAAACAGGACTTTTTTTGGGTTTAGGAAATCCCATGTTCTCGGCTTTGGCCAACACTTGTTCCAAATGATCACAATGATCATTTCGTTGTTTAGAGAACACGGTTAAGTCATCTAAATAAACCACAATGACTTTCCCCATCATACCTTTGAATGTGAAATCCATGGCCCGCTGAAAAGTGGCGCCAGCATTAGTTAGGCCAAAAGGCATCCTGCTGTAGGCAAATGTACCCCAGGGAGTAGTGAATGTTGTTTTAAACTGATCTTCAGCTGAAACTTCAATCTGATTATAGCCTGAAAAACCATCAAGCATGGACAGCATCTCTGATCCAGTTACTGCTTGCAGAACTTGATCCATTATCGGAAGGGGGTAGTTGTCTTTCAAGGAAGCCTGGTTCAAATTGCGAAAGTCTACGCATATGCGTATCTCACCGTTTTTCTTGCGCACTGGCACAATATTTGCTACCCAAGTACTGTGATGGATAGGAAAGATGATTCTTGCATCCAGCATCTTCTGAATTTCAGCCTGGATAGTCCCCGAAATCTTAGGATTATAGTGCCTCTGCTTCTGGCGAAAGGCTTTGACATCTTCTTTCAACGGAATGTCATGCTGAACGTCCTTTGGCTTGAAAGATTTTAGATCGGCATAGGACCATGCCAACACGTCCATATATTTTTTTAGCAACTTGACAAATTTCCGTTTCTCCTCAGGTGTGCAACATTTGCCAATGTTCACAAATTACGGGTGCTCCATCGAACCTATATTGACCGGTTCGGTTTCTGGGGATGAGTCAGGGTCATCTCGCCTCTTCTTTTTCACAAAACGGTCATGCCTATCAAACAATCGTTCCAGAGAAACCAGGCCCTTTGGGATTTTGTTTCCTTTGAGCTGACATATGCCGTCATTCCTTGGATTCATCACTTGATTGGTGGTGATTCACGGCAAGTGGAAGTAGATCCTTCAAAGTGCAATTCTTTAAAATTTTTCACCTTCTCTAGAAAGGCAATGAGTTGATTATCGTCGTTGAACACCTGCCAATGCTGAGAATTGTCTGGCACGCTCGGGCGGAAAACCACCTCAATGGTGTATTTGTTTGTTCTCAAACCTGGGTGAGGAAGCATGAGGGATGCTGAAACAGCCAATGAATCGGCCATGTCATTTTGAGCTCTTGGAATGGATTCAATTGAAAAAGCATCGAACTCTTCGATGTTGTCCCACACCGCATTACGGTAATGCCTGAGCCTTTCATTTTTTACTTGATATATCCTCTTGACTTGGTTTACAACCAACTCTACATCACCTTGCACTTTTAGATTTTTAATTCCTCTTTCTTTTGCGGCTTGCATACCGAGTAACAGAGATTCATACTCAGCAGTATTGTTTGTGTTGAAAAACTACAATTTGAAAGAGAGAGGAATTACCTCCTCTTCGGGAGATATCAGCACGGCCCCAGCGCCACATCCACTAGTTGCACAACTGCCATCAAACTGCAAGGTCCAGATCTCATTAAGATCTTTTTCTTAAACGAGGACACCCGTTTTGTCTGTCTCGGTAGACAAGAAATAGTTCCCCATCCCTGATGATTCAAAAAGGATTTGAGCTTTGGGGTCTTCAGAGCTAGTAACCAAGTACTTTTTTTGTGATTCCGCTCCAAAGTCTGCATTCGCCTTTGGCGGGAATTCTAGCTTTAGACCAGTCCATATGATTTCTCCACCAACTTCATTGCAAAAATTCTTCCCAGACAAAATTCCATAAAATTTGTTAGAATGTCGGAACGAGGACTGTCATCTTTACTCTTTTATCTGGGAATGCCGCAAACGTGAATTGCGCGTCTTTAATTTGGCCAACCAACGGAACCTACTTGGTTTCCAAGGAATAACATCTGCCGAAAGGCTTGGTAAGAGTGAGGCCCAGAGCATGGGCGACCTTTGCCGGCATGACATTATCAGAAGCCCCGGAATCAATGATGCAGTTACTCAGCTTGTGTCCATTGATTAGGAGGGAAAGATAGAAAGGCTCTATCTTTCCTGACGCAGATGTTGAAGCAACATTTATGTGAGATTCAGGGGGAGTGGAAAGGATTCCTTTTGGGGAAACCTGATTAGATACAACAGCTTGACTTTGAATATACTTGGTCAATCTTACAAGTTGTTCGGGATTTGACTGAAGATACTCGGCTTCAGACATTTGGATCTTGGTCTTTTTTGCATGATCTATGATATCAAATGCGGCCAAGGGTTGCATTGGTGAAGGAATGAGTCCCTCACCTCGCGATGATGGAATAGGATTACTGGCCTGGTAGGAACGTGAGAGGATTGATTTGGAGGAGAGATAGGGGAAAAGGTTTCCTTGTAAAAGATTTGCCAGGGAGTTGAGTAGGAAGAGGATTACCTCTTTTAGCAATGATCGGAGGCGCGTTTGACACGGCCTTCTCCTGCTGGACATGGGCAGCAACTTCCACTTCTTTTCCTTGTGAGCGAGTAAAAACAGCGTATGACTATCCGCTTGCATATCCCTAGGTACCCTCTTCTTCATCAGATTCTTCCTCATCAAATTCCATATACCCGATAGTAGAGTCGCCAGTCGGTTCACCGACATCTTGATCATCTTCACCTTGAGACAAAGGTTCTTCATAATACTACTCTTCTTCTTCAATTTCGGCCAGAGCATTGACCGGAGGAGCCTCAAGCGCCAACCGTGGAGCAGTTGCGGGTAAGCGCGCCTTTGTGAAACATTGTTAGGAACGAAATTCCTCATGGAATATCCCGTATGAGGAACTAGGTGAGGCTGGGCCAACTGCTTCTTCAATGCAAGCAAGTCATTTGCCATCTTTTGAAAGGCTGGATCAGACGAAGTAGTGGGCGAAGGGCCCAAAGATTTAGGCTTGGCTGATTCCTTTTTCAATTCGCCAGATATTATCAAATTATCTTCTATGCGAATAGCAGCGGCTTGGGCGAGAATCAAGGTGGCAACTCGTTCCTGAAGGAGCAAGAAACTAACTTTTGAGCTCATAGCGTTTACGAAGAAACACTTTTGATTCTCCGGTGTTGGAAGCATGGCAACAGGGACACGGTTGATTAGTGCATTGAACCGGGCGATAAAATCGCACATGGTCTCATTTGCCTCTTTCTTCAGGTGAGTGATCCGTGATAATAATGCAAATGCATCCTCTGAAGGCTTGTATCTGTCTTCGAAAGCATCCCGTAAGGTGGCCCAACTGGTAATAGATCCGGTGGTAAATGCTGAAACCATTCAGCCGCAGGTCCTTGTAGAGTTTCCAGAAAAAGGCAAACCGACACATCCTCGTGAGTTACATCCAGGATACTGCATGACATGATGAATGCAGATATGTGGGAATCCATGCTTTGATTTCCGCTCCCATCGAATTTGGGAAAATTCTTTCGGTTTAGTGAGGGAGTGCGTGAACTGGATGTGGTAAAGCCAAAGGACCCATCGCGTTTCCCCATGGTACCGCCATTTGAAAGGCCGGAAAGAGAACACGAGCTGGAAGCACGGTTCCACTGAGTAACAAGGCACTACAAAGGGATGTGGATGCCCCTTGCGAAAGATTCTTCCTTCGAGAAGGCGAGACACTCCTGGATGACCGGTCAGCCGAGCTTAGCGCTGAAAAGCATGCCGGTGTTATGCTGAAATTATGCCTTTGAAGCAGATCGAAAGTAGGATCAGCTTCTCCATGGGCTCTCTGCTTTCGCGTAAAGGTTCACTGCCGGTGTACCTTCCAGATCTACAACGTTATGGCGCAGATTCAAACTTTCTTTTTGGCTGTACTTGCTGATTTTCTGGTTTTTCTGTCAAAAACCAGCAGCAAATACTTTTCTAAATATTTAAAAACTATCCTCTTCAGAAAACCGATTGCGGTTAATGACAAATAACAACGAGGATAAGATGGCAGAGAAGATTAGTAAGCTGATTTTCGGATCTAATTTTGACTTTTTTCAAAGGGTTTCAAACTTTTAGCAAACAGTCAAAAACTCAGATCTACGGCAAAATACTGATTTTTATAAAAACTCAGCGAACTAAAGGTCTCCAACTAGGCCAGATCTATGGATCTCAGAAGAAAATTTTCAATTCGGAGCACTTTTGCAAATTTTTAGATTTTTAACAAAAAGTTCAGATTTACAAACAGATAGTGATTCTTCTGATTTTTCTGATTTTCTATTCTATCACTATCAAAGATCTGATAGATCTGTTCGATCCCCAGTGGAGTCGCCAAAAACTGTTGGTCCGAAAATCTGTCGCCTGGACAGATCTATGGATAGACGAGCCAACAGTGTGCAGGGCATAGCCCCTCTTTGAGTCAGTGCGGCCCTGGTTTATTGCTATTCTACCAGCAGGAATCTATGCAAGTCTCACAGATTCTGCCTTCGGGGGTTTGGGATCTCATCCCAGTAGGGGTGTTTCCGACTGCGAAAAGAAAGGAAAGGAAGAGGGAATGAAGAAAGAGCAGGTCCGAAGGAAGAAAAGAAATGAATTCCAAAGCAGAAAGGTCGGAAGGTTTATGTTTTGGGATTGGTAGTAAATGCAGCCAAACCTACTTGCATAAACAAACAAAGCAATACATGATGAATAAATGAAAAGAAAGTAGATATGAATCTAACAGAATAAACACATACGAGATCTAACATAAGAAAGGTCGATGCATAACACAAACTATTCAAAGCCAAAGTCTCAATATTTGTATTCTTTTGTTTTCTTACATTACAAGAAAGCTCAAAGTCTTTTTTCTTCACTTCTATTTCTCATCTGAAAGATATCCATCCACCCCACAATACAACAAGTATTGGAGTATATATAGAAGAAGAAGAAAAAAGAAAGGCAAAAAGGAGCCAACAACTATTTACAAAGATATTTACAAAATATCTAAAAGTCATGTTGACTTTTTACTATTTGATGGATGACATCATCCCATGATGCAACATGGATGACGTCATCATTTGTATCAACATACTCCAGATATTTCCAAAAAGAAAGACGGAGAAGAGAAAGAGAAGAAGAAGAAGAAGAAGAAGAAGAAAAAGAAGAAGAAGCAGCGGTATTTGTCATCATCATCCCGCAGGGCCGAAAGGGGGTGGACTGCTTTTGTTGCTCCTCAAGTGACGAGATATGGAACTGAGAGCGGTATTCCATGAACTTGTTGATTATTGGCCCTAGTTGATCCTGGGAAGGATCCTTGTGCCTATCACTTATCACCTCACAAGTCTCCCGCTCATCTACGAGCTTCTCTGGGAGTTTGGAATAGTCCTTTTCCGCCTCAATGAGGAACCCGATGAAGTCCCTACGAGCGCGAGGTTGTTGATAGATTACGTGTCAAATGTGACCTCTAGCCTCGTTCCTTGAGAAGCAATCTCCTTGAAGATCCGGGTGGTTTCATCGCTTTCCTTAAAGTGAAGGAAGGAGTAAGTAACCACAGCGACATATTAAGAACAATTCGTTCCATTTGGTGCATCGCATCCAGGGCTTCTTCCTTGACTTTGTCAATCTTTTCTAGAATAAATTCTAGCTGATCCACCCGGTAGTCAGTGGACATGATTTTGTTGAGGGCCCTTGGATGGTGAAGACGCCAAACTTGACCGGATCTTCAAAAAAGTCAAACATTTGTTGGAAGGTCTCGTGTTGCAGTCTGGCATGTTCCAACTCTTCTGATATGGGCCCTGCTAACGCTTGGAGCTCTTTATTTGCCTTACTAATGTTCAGGTACAAGTCGGAGAACTTGGCGATCACTTTTCACTATCTTTGAGGATTTGGCTCCTCCAAGCGAAATGGCCATACCACCTTTCGCCGATTTTGGCATATTCATTAATTTTCTCTGGTGAGAAGCTCGAAGTCTCGGTGGTAGTTGTGGGAGGTGCACTACCCATTTTACGTAAGGCTTGGAGCGAGATATTTGTTTTTCTCCTTTAGTTGCCTTTTCTCTTCTTTGATTTCTGAAGCTTTTTTTGCAGAGGGCGTCAACTGAGAAGAGCTTCCCCGAAGACTTTCGGAAGATGTCCCCATTGTGACTTGGGTCACGGTAAAATCTGTCGAGACAGATCCTTTTTCTCTTTGAGGGATTGGGGTTTGTGATTTCAAGAACTCTCTCTCTACACACTTTGAGAGAAGCACGTGACAGGCTTCTGCTTCTTCACCCCCTTAGATGGGATCACGGAAAAGTCCATCGGAGCGATGGGAACTTTCCTCTTTTGCTGACTTAGCTGCTGAGAGATCCAAGCTGGACCCACGGTAGAAGGACCGGAAACAGAGGAGGGGGCAGCTGCAGAAGAAGAGGGGAAAAACGTGGAGACACGTGGCGGCGGCATTGAGAGAATAGCCGAAGAAGTGCCCACGGAAGGAAGGGAAACTGCAGCTGCGGAAGACATAGGAGGGGAAGGGAGCTTGGAGATGAGGGAAGAAATGGAGGAGGACAGATCAGCGAGGGAAGAAAAGATAGATGAAGAGGCGGGGGAAGTAGTAGAAGAAGGGGAAGAGGACACGACCAAAGGGATGGTCGCTTGAGTCAATCGAGGAGGAAGGAAGAGAAGAAGAAGAAGTGACGGAAGGGACCTTAGTTGTTGTTACCATGCCAACATCCCGAGTGGATGGGCCTATTGGAACATCCTCTTCTCGCTTCTTTCTCTAGTGTGACCGAGAGATATTATCTCGCTTGGGTGTCACGGAAGGAGGACTCTCAGGGGCTTCTTCCTGAATGGTGCTAGATTCACCTTCTACGCCTTTGCCCTTGCCTTTAGGTTACTTTTTGGATCCTGGAGGTGCGTTGCCCAATGAGGATGTTGTGAAATCAACCCCGAGGTAGATTAGGCCGTTCATCCGGCACCAATGTTCTGTCTACGCAAAGTCTCCTTGACCCTCTCTTCAATTGTCTGAGGAGCCTTAGTTCTATCAATGGCCGGAAAGGGCCAATCGTCCCCATCTCGTGTCAATATAAACTTTGTCTACTTCATCTTCCGTAATTTGGAAGCCTTTGGGGACAATGGCTACCCCATATTGGATGATTTACGCCAATGCTAGGCGAAATGATCCTTCCTTCTCGAGCTCTACCTCATGGAGGATGTCAATATAAATATCCTCGATCGAGGAACATGGATTGGATCAAGTTTTGCCCTTGGTAGACGGCTCCTTGGATCGAAGGTAGGCACAGGCCGGGAAGTCATGTTTCAAATTGAGTAACTCCAGCTCTGCGAACATTTCCTTCGCCTTATGGTGGGTAGAGCATGTATATCGGCCTACTGTGAGGGGAAACGGAGTTCCACCCTTCTTTCTTTTAAGGCATTTCTTGTGGTATGTGATTAGCTACCTTGACAATTCCAGCAGAATCAGCTTAGGTCCAAGCCATACCACGGTAGCCTGGTTGGCTCTCCCAAAAAGTTGGTAGCCCTTAGATAGGTGAATGTAGGAAACTGGGTGAACAAGGCTCCCCATTTCTCAGTGGCTGCCACTATGCTTTTGGTCGTGCGACCATAAGTCATATTCGGCCTGAGCAGGCAGATGATGTGGTAGAAGAATGCATCATTGATTTTGGTGAATTGGGAGATGCTATTCTCCAGCCTCAATTCTGGATAATACTCGTATATTTTGACCTAAGGCCAAACTCCACTCCGCATCGAGGCCCGGATAGTCCCTCTCGATGCTTTGCGGCGTAGACCACGTAGGAGTTCATATGAAATGTCCCCACAGTCTTTGAATTGTTGTAGAATCGGAGATTGTCTTTGCTTATAATCTCTCCCCAGCAAAAGCGCTGATCAGGCATATTCTTGTTCATGGTTTCTAAGTACCGCAGCATCCATTTATGGAAATAATGGGCATCAGAAAGCCCGAAGACCCTACTCAGGAATGTAATGGTGTCGCCAGAGCTCTTCGAGAAGTCATTTGCTGCGTGATGATTTGGGGCCACCGGGTTACTACCTTCTTGTTCTTCGAGATAGAATTCGTTCATTAGTTGCATACATTGATCCTCAATGTCATCCCAGCCTTAATGCACTCCGCTTGGGCCGACGGCCACAAAGTGCCTCTGGTGGTGAGGATGCTTGAGTATTATCTCAAAATGACAGCGATGAGGTTAATGACTACCTCGCCTTTACTATTTTCGACACACCTTGTGTCCTTGTTGTAACACTAGGCAACCACCATCATAAATTCGTTGTTGATGGTGCTGACGGGATTCCTCCAAATGAAGTGCAAGGCACTGCCAATCAATTTGTCCATCCATGGACTCCTTGTGACTTTCTGAGTCCTGGCCCAGAATTCCTCCATATCAATATGTCCCAATTCTGAATCTCTGACGTCCATGCTGCACTCGGCCTGGGACTCGGGCATTCTGACCCTCTGATATTTATATTTCATTTCTTCCTCTGTAAGCTTAGCCTTTCCTTTGGATTTGATGGGTCTCTTGCTGGATGTAGACATATGTTCTTTCGAACTCAGTTGCTGATCTGCATGAAGAAGAAGTGAAACCCAACGTAGAAAGGTTGAATCAGTCATTTGATTTCCCATTGAAGTGCCAACAGAAGAAAGAGTTAGTTATTATTAGGCTCAGGGCGCAGGGCGCATGAAAATTGCAGCTTACAGGGCTAAATAGGTAAGGCGCACAGGAAAGGCGTGTTGCAAAGGTTAAACTGGCGCCAAAGGCGCATGGCGCATGCATACTGCAGATTGCATTTTGTAAAGGGCGCATGAAAACTTCGTGTTACATAGTGATAGGATGCGCCCTTTGGCGCATAGATTTTTCATGTTGCATTGGGATTTGGTGCACCCTTTGGCGCATGTAAGGTTTGTGTAACATGAGCTTTTCGTGTGCCAAAGGGAATATGGCGCGTGACACACGAAGGGTTAACGCAACATGATGTTGCTGCAAGGAGGGATGCGCCTGCGCCTTTATAACTTCACACGGCGCAGATAAAGCCGGTGTTGCATAGATGTTGGGTGCGCCATTGGCGCATGGAAATGGGATGTAGCAAGGAAGGTTGGCGTGCCATTAGAGTGCAAGTTTAGCGATTGCAGCATATGAAAGAGGCGCGCCTGGGGCGCAGTAAGTTTACGATGCAAAGCCAGCAAGATGGGTGTGCCAAGGGCGTGGGTTTTTATCATGTTACAAGGGGGACAGATGCGTGTTGTCCACTCAAAATTTCCCGCTCTGATAAGAGTAAAATTTTCAAAATTTTGAGTTGAAGGGTTTTTCTCTGAAGTGCCTAAGTCGTGAAGTTGAAAGAATCTGTGTTTTGGGTCTTTTTGTGTGATTTTCGGGCCTGTCGGAACTTTTTGTCCCATCTGTCCCAAGTACAAAAGTGCACTCTGTTCCCCGATCGGCCGAAATCCCCGAAGCTGTCCCATTCTCGGGCCCGTCGGAAAATTTTGTCCCAAGTGTCCCAAAACTTTTTGTGCGAGTTGTTCCAATTTCGGCCGAATCATCCTTCCCGCGTACTTCGCACTTTCCTGTCCCAAATGTCCCAAAACTTTTGTGCGAGCTTTCCCATTTTCGGCCGAAACTCCCGAGTCGCGTACTTCACAGCTCCTTGTCCCAAATCGAAAAATGCAAAATGATCCAATTTCGGCCGATTTGCCCGAACCGCGTCCTTCGCGTGTTTTCGCCCCAAATATCCCATTCTCAAAAATGCGCCCTGCTTCATTTTCGGCCGAACCGGTCAAGCCGCGTACTTCGGAACTTTTTGTCCCATCTGTCCCAAGTCCAAATGGGCCCTTTGTTCCAATTTCGGCCGAAACACCCGAATCGCGTACTTCGCACATTTTCGTCCCATTTGTTCCAAATGCATTTGTGCGTCTTCTCCCTGTTTCGCCCGAACCGGCCGAGCCGCGTGTTTCGCGCATTCGCGTCTCACCTGTCCCAAGCGTACCAAGTGTCATTCACACTTAGCTTTTCCCGCTCATTCCGAATATGACGCTCTTTCAAATTGGTGGTTGTGTATTCAATGCGCATTAAATTCATTCCGCTCCTCAAACGGCTATATAACCAAGCATACCACCTTCGCATTTTTCACATTGCTTCCTTGCTATCGTTTGCTCAAACCCTTGCAATCTAGTTCCCTGCGCAAATATCCCTTCCCTTTGCAAATTCCTTCCAGAGTCTGGGTCGCAGCTCCGAATCTATCAATATGAAGATCAAGTTTCAGGGACAGGAGCAAATTTCTCCACTTGAGTCTGCCGTTAGCAATATCGGAGACAGTGAAGCTCGTCATCTCGACTTCGGCAATTTTTGGTCAAGAATGACAGATGCAAACCCTACGCCAATGGCACAGATGATTAATGATAGCGGTTTAGCTTTCGCCGGAGGTTTCCCTATCTCAGTGCAGTGTGCTGATACTGTACTTTCATGCGGAGCTCACTTCGACCCCGATTCGAGCGAATTGACAAATGTACACGGGGAGCTCATTGCCAAGCTGGACGCTGCCGCCATTGGAGCTGCTCTGAGGATTCTGGAGATGGACAATGCTATAGTCGTCTCTCGAGATCAAGCACAGGCCATGTTCGACCAAGACAGTGATAAATATAAAGCTCGAGTGGCGAGGTCTTGGTTGAAGAACCCTAGGAAAGGAGCTTCTCGTCTGACCAAAACCCTCTTCCGGGTGGATTTCAATGAAGAATTGTCAGATTTTATAATCCTGCTAGCTCGGGTTATGGGTTTGCCCTCAACCAATGAGTTTCATTTCTGGATGTGCCCGCTCATCAGCATGGTGTGCGAGGGAACGCAAAACATCAATTGGGCAGAAATCATAAGCATGAATTTGGCCGAGCAACTATCCAATGTGCAGCAAACGAAGAAGTTCTTCATGACTTCGTATCTGATGTATACCCTAGCAGCGTCACGGCAATGGTTTGGCTTTTCCTACATTGATGCGCACAAAGATGATCCAGTGTACGCCTATTGCCCGCATGATTCACCCTAGAGACCAGCAATCGGAATTTGAAGGGTCATGATGCTTTCACCATGCGTGGTCAGATTGCTCGAAGGTGACACTGCCAGAAGGTTTTCAGACGAAGCTATGAACCTGATATCACAATATGGAGCCTATTTCATTCAGTTCAGGAAATTCTCTTATATCAGGCTTGCTGGCTATGAGAGCACCCCTCTGCGGCTTCCCATGTTCTGCAACGACAAAATGGCCTTGATTGAGATATGCAGGCAACTGGACAAGTTGCACAGAACTTGCAGAGACAAGAAGATTTCTGGCTTGCACTTTCCCATCTCTCTGGGAAACTACACATGCAAAACGGCTCTGGATGCTCAGAACGTAGAAAGAGCCCTGGTCCCTATCACTGTTCATTTCTTCAAGCCAAGAACCTGTTTTGACTTGAAGAAGTTCATCAAACGCAGAACATCAAGATAGTCTATCATCGCATAGGGCGGATCTGAGAAGACTCTTTGGGCCAACTATGCGAGATGATTTTGAAGCCGAGAGAAGGCATTGTGGCAGGTTCTCCTGCGCATTGATCCAAGAACTCGATCATGCACCAAGTTCTGAAGGTCTCGGGATGACAATTCTGAGCTATACTCGTATGAGTACGAAAATGTGATTAAGCACACCCCTCTGGAGGACCTGGATTGGAACAGGAAAGAAAGAGATGATCTGGCTGAGATTATTGCTCCAGTCTTGATCAGAACTAGGGTCTGGTTCAGTAAGAAGATCCGAGAATTCAAGAGGCACTCAGGAGAATCCAGCTCCAAAGATGATTCGACACCCATAAGGGAGGCATCAGTTCCAGAGTCTGGAACACCAGTGAAAACCCCTTCTGCCTCAACAGCTCAGGGACCTGTGGAATCTACTCCTTCTCCATCTACCCAGGTATACAAGAAGAAACTCAAAGAGGTAAAGAAGGAGCCTGCAGAGAATGACCCTCCAAGAAAACAGGCAGAGTTGCCTATAGGGCCAGAGAACATCATCGTTCTCAGTGAAAGTGAAGACAGCGAGATGCCAACTCCTGCAAGTGTTCCTGAAAATCCAGCAGATAAAGATAAAGAGGTCCAGAGCACTGAACTTCCAGGTACTACTGATTCTTCTGCCGCCATTACCTCCAGTGTTCCGCCCACATCTCAGCTTGAGTCAACAGCCGCACAGACCTTGAGTGTCATGAGCTCCCTGTCTCTTGGTCCCCTTGCCTCTCCTGCAGATTCTTCTTCCTCTTTTGCTTGGGTGCAACCTCTGGTTGATAAAAGGAAGAGAAAATCCTCCTCTCAAAGCTTGGGACCAAATTTTGATGCTGTAGCAGCCTTGTTGGGCACCACTCCTTCTCATGACAAGAAAGCGGAACTACTTCGGGATTGTGTCAGATGCTCAAGGTCAGCAATTCCTGGAGATTGCTAAGCCCACAGTAGACAAATCGGAATCAGAGTTGCTGACATCTGACTTGGAGCTTTCAAGGATCCCTATGGGAGAGTCTACTCCTGAAGGTGAGATTCATAACCTCCAGGAAACAGTCACCAGAGTCATTGGAAGGGTAGAGAAAGGGCAGCAGACGATTGAACAGCTGGAAGAACAAGCCCAAGTTCTCACGAGTTTTATCAAGTCACTTTTGTCTAAGGACAAAGTTTTGGACCCTACTCCCTTGACTGCTCTACCTCCTCCTGTAATTCTAAGCCAAGATGAAGTGCAAGAAATTAAAGATATGCACAAGTATTCTGTCTATGGTAGAGCTATCGAAGCCATGGTGGATGACATGCTTGTTGCCGGGCTAAACTTCATCGACGAAGCTTTTAAGCTACATGGAAAGGTAGACAATTTGCAACAGAAGCTATCCTCTACCATTGGGGTTATGGATAAGGAGCTTAAACTCTGGGGCAGTTGCATTGTAGACCTTCGCCTCATGGGACAGACAGATGAGAACATCTTACTGGCAAATAAGATTTTCGATGATGCCAAAGATAATCTATCAAAATCCTGGGTCTACAGCGTAGAGTGGAAAATCAGAGTCCTGGAAGAAGCTGTAGGAGAAATGAAGAATAGCTGGCAAAAGGGAGAAGCTTTCAAGACGCTAGCAGCTGCTGCTTTCAAAGATATGCATTGTCATCTTCAGGATGAAAACTCTGGCGTTCCCTTGTCCTTGCAAGAAATCAAAGCTCAGTTCAGAGCTTTTGTCAAAGATAATCTTTTCAAGGAAGACTCCATCTCTAAGGACAAGATAAAGGAAATTTGTTCTCTTCAGTCTGCCATTGAAGAAGCAAACAAAGACTATCATACTCACGTCGAGTTTGATAAAGAGATGGAGAAATGCCTGGGATTTTGGACTCAGTCTGCAACCAACACGTCAGTCCCTCGTGGCAGAGATATAGCTGAGTCATTGAAGAAGTTTAGGCAGCGGATTCTGAAGACAGTGGGTCCCTCCCAGTAGCCGGCCACCTGTCTCCTTCTCCTTCCTTTCCTCTTCTTTCCTTTCTTTTCGTATTCTTTGTAATTAGTTAAAGTATTGCAATTGGCGGTACTTAACTATTCTTAGTTAAAAGAAACGGTTACGAAGAGTAACCGACTTGTAAGCTATATAATGGCCTTTCCACGCCATTTTGACAAGGGGGGAAGAACTTGGATATTTGCTGAAAGTGTAAATAGATCTTAAAGAAATCAATACAAAAGGGCTTTCCGTTCTTTGTCTATCTGATTCTTATTGTCTCTGTGTTTTCCTTTAATATCGTGAAGATCATTTTGTTCTTAACTCGTTTTGTCTCTCTGATTGCATACTGTCCAGTTTTGCAAATACAGCGATCTTGTACAACCAAGAAGGAACTTTGTGTCCTTGATTAATAAATCCGAAGAAGGTTATTTATGGAACTGTGTGTCTTTAAATTTAATCTCATTCAAATGATCTTGTCTTAAATCCTTTGAAGCTTCGCATACACGAAGAATTATTCTGCTATCTATAATTCTGAATGTTGCTTTTCTGCTCATCTTCTTATCCCCTTTCCTCAGTCCTTGTGTAACTGATGATCCTTGTGGAAAACACTTTCGTAATATCCAGGTTTAACCGTAAAATAATGTTCTGTATATTTGTAAATAAGTTTGTTTCAGAATAAGGGAACCTCTCCCATTAAAGAGGAGGGACTTTTCGTCCCCTGTCTGTTGCTCTCCAAAAAGTCCTATTTGACGACCAACAATGCGCCATGGGGGCGCAACTATTTATGATGTTGCAGGACCGCACCGATGCGCCCAAGGGAAAAACAGTCCTCTTTTCTCCATTCCTTCTAAGATGTGTTTGGGAAGTAAAACGGTTAAATCCAAAGGGTTTTCAGACCATTTTTTCAAAATAACATCCTCTACCGGCAGATCTGGAAAGAGGGGGGAGGACAATAAGGAAAGACAACACAGGGGAGGGCTAGCTCAACATTTTGATACCCCAAAACTCCAAACGCAAACTAAAACCAGACCACGAACACACCAAGAATCGAAAACGTAAAGCGCATGGAAGAGACAAGAGCACTTACCCGGATAAATAGAGAAAATCTTGCAAACGGGTCCACAATGCGTTGAAAACGACGAGGCAGAGGCTGACAGGCTCAGAGAATAAAAATCACGTGATATGTGTCTGATGATAATGACATTTGGCGCGCAAATTTTATATATATATAGGTGAGCTAGTCATAAATGCACCACCCACTTTGTAAAGGGTGCATGAAAGTAGCTGTCGACATGGAAAAGCATGCGCCCTTTGCACATGAAAGCGTTTGCAAAGATGAAATCAAAGCGCACCTTTGGCGCACCGAAAGGGATGTCGACATGGGATTATGTGCACCCTTTGGCGCACCAAAAAGTGTGTTGACAAAAGATTATGTGTGCCCTTTGGCGCACCAAAAAGGGGCGCAACAAACGTTGTGTTAACACGAAGGCGCATGCACCTTGGCGCACGCAGGGAAGACTCAACATACAAGAGCACACCAAAAGGTGTGTTGACACTGAAAAATATGCGATAAAGGCTTTAAAGGGGGCGCACCAAAATTGGTGTTGCATAGTAATTCCATGCGCCCACCAAAAAAGACCAAAGACTAAGTTCGAAACCAGATTTCCCGGGAAGGGATTTGCAACGTTTGACGCAAGGGATCCCTAACGAGGGATCGGAACAAAATTTTCAGTATGGTTATCGGTAAAATTGCCCTTGTCAATTTTACGGGATAACAAACACATATTGCATTGACCTCAAATTAACCCTCTTTTCTTTGCGCTTAAATGAGAGGGGCATTCCCCATAGGTGAGAAAATGGGTGATGTCAGCATACCATTCATCAACTGAGCTAAGGAATAGAATGGTAGGAAGGCCAACTTTGTTCTCCAGTAATTCATGCTTAGCTCCTTCAGCAATGAGCTCACAAAGACCTTTTCCACGAACCAGCTTGGTCGGTTTGATGTCAATGTCATATTCTTGGACCTTAGCAACCTAGTTCCCTCTCTTGGATCCAAATTCTTGTTGTGTGAGAATTGACTTAACAGTTGTATCTGGAACCAACACCATGGAATGAGAATTGAGGATGTAAAAACAAAATCATGCATATGACTTTGACCACCACTGCAAAAGCATGTTTTTCCATCATGGTGTATTTTAACTCATGATCTTTCAGAATATAGCTCATGAATGCAATTGGGAGTTCATGCTCATTAGAGTCTTCTTGAGTCAAAACAACAGCCAAGGTATTATCTGTGGCATAGCAATAGATAATAAAATCTTTGCTGAAATCAGGACAGGCTAAAACAGGAGTTTTAGCGATAGCTCTTTTAATACCCTCAAAGGATTCCTTTCCTTCAGAAGACCAACCAAATGTTTGTTTCCCTTTCATCATCTGAGAAATATTCAAAGTTAACTCTGCAAAATCAGGGATGAACCTTCTTAAAAAATTGATCTTACCAAAGAAAGAGTGCACGCCCTTTTTGCTGGTTGGGAGAGGAATTTGCTGGATAGCTTGTACTCATTCAGGATCAATCTTAATACCATCTTTGGAAATGATGTGCCCTAATAATTTCCCCTCGGTGACACAAAAGACAATTTTTTTAGGATTCAAAGAAATCCCATGTTCTCTGCATCTTAGCGGAATCAAGTTTCAGTGGTCAAAATGATCCACCCTTGTTTTAGAAAACACGGTCAAAGTCGTCAGGTATATGACAATACACTTCCCTTTCAAACTTCCAAAAGCCAGATCCATAGCTCTCTGAAAAGTGGCACTAGCATTAATGAGCCCAAAAGGCATTCTCTTGTAAGCAAAGGTACCCCAAGGAGTAGTGAAAGCTATTTTGTGTTGATCTGCAGTATCAACCTCTACCTGATTATATCCCGAGAATCCATCAAGCATAGATAACATTTCAGATCCTGTTACTGCTTGCAAGACCTGATCCATCATGGGCAAAGGATAATTATCTTTCAAGGAAGCCTGATTTAGGTTCCTGAAATCAACACAGATGCGGATCTCACCATTTTTCTTCCTAACAGGCACAATATTTGCAATCCATGTTGAATGGTGAATGGGAAAAATGATTTTGGCCTTCAACAACTTCTGTATTTCCTGAAAGATGGTGTCAGCTATTTTGGGGTTGTATTGCCTCTGTTTCTGCTTAAAAGGCTTAATTCCAGGCTTGAGTGGAATAAAATGCTGCATATCTTTTGGTTTGAAAGCTTTTAAATCTTCATAAGAGTAAGCAAGAACATCCTTATACCTCTTTAAAAGATCAATTGCTTTCTTCCTTTCATCTGTTGTGTGACATTTTCCAATGGTCACAAGCTTAGGATCGATAGAATTTCCAATATCAATCTTGTCATACTCGGTGATTGTTGAGGTCCAAAGAGAAGCTCTAGACTTCACATACCTGTCATGTTTATCAAATAGTTCCTCCAAACTCACCAATCCTTTAGGAATCTTGTTTCCTTTGAGTTTAATGCACCCATCCTGATCCTTTTCTTCTCCTTGGGTGACTGCTTCGTCAGAGGACACGCTTTCACGAGGCAGGTTGTCACTTCCTTCAAAATACAGTCGTTCGAAATTACCCTTGAGTTCAAGGAAAGAAAGCAAGTGTTGATCATTATTGAAAACTTGCCAGTTATTGGTATTATCAGGTACACTAGGCCGATGGACCATCTCAATGGTGAATTTATCCTGAGAGAAGTCAGGATGAGGAATCAATAGTGACCCTGAGACTGCTAGTGAATCAGCCTGCTTGTTCTTCTCCCTAGGTATTGCTTCGATGGAGAAAGCATCAAGAAATTCAATGGAATCCCAAACCTGATTCCGGTAATGTTTCAACCTTCCATTTTTTACCTGAAAAGGCTTCTAACTTGCTTTACAATCAATTCTACATCACCACGAGCCAGAAGATTCTTTACACCTTGTTCTTTGGCCACTTGTAGTCCAAGAATGAGAGCCTCATACTCTGCTTTGTATTATTAGTATTTTCAAACTACAACTTGAATGAAAAAGGATGTAGGCTTCCTTCAGGTGACACCAGTAGGACACTAGCTCCAGAACCAGCTGAGGAACAACTTCCATCAAACTCTAAAATCCAAACACCATTAGGATCTTTAGGTGACACTTTGGGGAGTTGGATTTCATCAGGGACATAATCATGTAGTTGCCATGACCCATATCCTCATAGAGTATTTGTGCTTTAGGATCATCCGTTTTTGTACAATATACTCAGTTGCTTCTCAGGCATCAACTTCTTCATTTGTCCATTAACAGTGCAGTGCATGTGACCAATCCATTTGGATTTCTCCACCCACATCCTTACAGAAGTTCCTACTTAGCAACATCCCGTATGAAGGAGGAATATCTGCTACTAAGATGGTAGCCAAAACTCTCTTCTCGTGCAAAAGCAAAAAAATCCACTTGTGCATCTTTAATTCTTCCGACCAGGGCACTTCCTTACTCTCCATGAGAGTAACAAGATCCATAAGTGCATGTGAGGGTCAAGCCTAAGGCATGAGCTACTTTAACAGCATCACATTGTCGAGGCTCCGAGTCTATGACACACCAATTACCGAGCCTATGGCCAGCTATGAGAAGTGTTACATAAAATGGTTTGATTTTTTCATTGGGTGAGGTGACAGCAGCTACCAGACTAGGCTATGGTGCAGAAGAAGGAGTAGGTAAAAGGCCTTTAGAGGTGGTTTTAGAATGGGAATTAACAAATTGAATCATTTTGGCAAAAGCTTTGGGATGGGTTTGATAATACTCAGCCTCTGAGATTTGAACCTTAGTCTTTTTCAGATGATCAATAATATCAAAAGACCCAGAAGTAGACGGGCCATCATCACTTGAGATCCTAGGTTTATCAACTTTAGGGGAAAAAGAAGTAACTTTAATAGCAGGATTGACAGGACTCACCTTTGGTGTAGATGAAGTGGGGATAGGAGATCCTCTTTTTGCAATTACAGGGATAGTTGCAGGCTGCTCCTTAGATTTCTTGGGGGGCTGCGTCACTTTCTCCCTCTGATTTGTCTGCTCTCGAGTCATGACAGCAAATGATTCGCTATTCATGTCTGCTACCACTTCATCATAATCATCTCCATCATCAATGCCCTCAGTGGTGAAGAAATTAACTCGAGATCCCTCAAGTTCATCTGCTTCATCATCAACTTCTTCCACAAATTCCTCGCAAGCTTCATTATCCTCATCATCCTCTGGTTCCTCAACTTCATAGGTTGCATTGACAGGAACTTTAACAGGAGGTCCTTCAAGCGCTAATCTTGTTTGAGAAGCAGGCAAATGATTTCTGGGCTGAAAATTCCTCCTTGGAACGTCTGCATAGGGAGCATGCTGAGCCAATTGTTTCTTTATGGCAATGAGATCATTCACAAGTTTTTGAACCAATGGATCAGTATTAGGTCCAGGGGTGGAAGAGGAGGAAGAAGCAGACTTAGATTTGGAAGGGTCTCTCCTCAACTTCCCTGACATGATTAAATCATCCTCGACACTAACAATGTTAAGAGTTTGATCTTGATCAATGTTACGAGATGAGCCTTCTTAGCGCATAACTAACTTCAGGCGATTGGGCATTTAGGAAGAAACATTTTTGGATTTGATCAACAGGTCGAGTATTTTTCAGAATTTTATTAATTAACCTGTTGAATCGGGCCACAAATTCTCTCATGGGCTCTTGTGAATCTTTCTTTATTTGACAGATCTGGGCTAGCATGGCATGCACATCTTCTCTGGTTTGAAACGGTTTTCAAACCTAGTTCTCATGGTGTCCTGACTAGTGATAGCACCAAATTTGGAAGGTGATAGAACCAATCAGCAAAGATTATCTTGTAAAGTCTCAACGAACAGTCTCACGGAGACGTCTTCATGTTCAACTCCCAGAACTCCACATGCAACTATGAAGGCTGCGATGTGTTCATCAGGATGCACTTTGCCATCACCTTTGAATTTAGGGAAGTTCTTCCGGTTACCTCTGGGTAACTCATGCAAAGGCTGAGGAAGAGCAAGGGGCCCGACACGATGACCCCAGGGCAATGGTACCGCCATTCTTGGAAAAATGGCTTGGAGAGGAACTATAACACTAGCAAGAATCAAAGCTCGAAGATTAGGACTAGTGGCTCAAAGGAATACCACCCGTAGGAACTCTATCTTGAATAGGTGGAGTGCTTGTTTAACGAGTCCTTCTATTTCTTGTCAAGGGAAAGGAAAACCCTGTCGCTCCAAAAGCTGAAACCGAGAGTCTTGAATACCAAGGGCCCTTCTCCCTCGAGTAAAACGTGGAGTCACCGATTAAAGGATGATCAAAAATTATAGAACCGAATATGTTTGATCCCTAGCGGAGTCGCCAAAAGCTGTTGGTCATCAAATAGGACTTTACAAAGAGCAACTGATGGGGACAAGAAGTCCCTCCTCTTTAATGGGAGAGGTTCCTTATTCGTAAACGAACCTATTTACAAATATACAAAACATGATTTTCTGGTTAAACTTGGATATTACGAAAGTGTTTTCTATAAAGATCATCAATTACAAAAGGACTGAGGAATGAGAGTACGAGAATGAGCAGAAAGGCAACATGCAGAATTATAGATAACAGAGTAATTCTTTATGTATGCAAAGTTACAGTGAATTGAAACAAGATCATTTGTATCATATAAATAAGATGGAATTTAAAGACACAAATTTCTACATATTCATTAATCAAGGACACAAAGTTCCTTCTTGGTTATACAAGATCACCATGCTTGCAAAGTTGGAGAGTATGCAATCAGCGAGACTAACAAACTAGAGACAAATGATCTTCACAAAAATTAAATGAAAGCTTAGGGATAACAGAGATCAGATAGACAAAGAATGGAAGCCCTTCTGTATTGATTTCTTTATGATCTATTTACACTTTCAGAAAATAAACCAAGTTCTTCCTCCTTCAAAATGGCGTGGAGAGGCCATTATATAGCTTACAAATCAGTTACTCTTTGTAACTACTTCTTTTAACTAAAGATTAGTTAAGGATTTCCAATCGCAATACCTCAACTAATTACAATGAATCCGAGAAAAAGAATTAGAAAAGAAGAGAAGAATAAGGAGAAGAAGACAGGTGGTTATGAATGGGAGGGACCCACTTGTCTTCAAAATTCGTTACTGAATCTCTTGAATGCCTCAAACTATGTCTCTCGCCACGGGGAACCGACGTGCTTCACTGTCCCTAATATTGGGAACGGCAGATTCTAGTGGCGAGATTTGCTCCTGTCCCTGAAATTTGATCTTCATATTGATAGTAACTCGGAGGACAGAGACGCAAACTAGACTTGGGAAGGAAATACAGAGGAAAAGGATACACGCGCAGTTTTTATATTGCAAGGGTTCGAGCAAAGGATAGCATGGAAGCAGTGTGAAAAATGCATAGGGGTTCACTCATTATATAGCCAATTAGGAGAGAGAAAGACAATGAATGCGCATTTAAAACATACCTACCAATTTGAATAAGCATGATATTTAGGTAGAGCGGGAAAAATAAGCACGAATGGCACTTGGTTCATTTGGGACATGCGGGACGTGAATGCGTGAAACATGCGACTCGGCCGGATCGAACGAAAAGGTGACAATGGGTCTGGAAGAGTTTGGGACATTTGGAACATGAAAGCACGAAGTCGTGGTTCTGGTGATTCGGTAGAAAAGGAGCAACTTGCACAATTTGACTTGGGAAATTTGGAACATGAAAAAGTGCGAAGTACGCGATTCGTGTGTTTCGCCAAAATGGAACAACTTGCACAATTGGACTTGGGACATTTGGGACAAAAAGTTCCGACGGCCCGAAAATACAAACTTCGGGAAATCGGCCGATCGGGAACAGAGCGCACTTTTGAACTTGGGACACGCAGTAACAAAAATGTCCGACATGCCCGAAAACACACAAAATGACCCAAAATGCAGATTTTCTCAATTTCATGACTTTTAACATTTTCAAGACAATAGAGAAGACACTTAAACTCAAAATTTTGAAAATTCACTTTCTCAAGACCAGGAATTTTGAGTGGACAACACCATAGAAGTTTCTTCCGTAATTTTGGAAGCCAAAAGATCTTTGTCGAGCTCAATCTTATAGATCCCAAATCCTTTCTATCAAGAATCTTCCATTCTTCATTAGTCATCTTTGTAGGTCTAGAATTTTCATCCAACAATAAGTACAAATCTCTTTGATACAGATAATCCTCAATCTGCATCTTCCATAATTGATAATTTTGGTTGTCAAATATCTCTATCTTGTTTTTGTTTTCTTTTTCCATTGTTGTAGCTCCCACTTAATCAAAAAACCCTCTATGAATAAATCTTTCAACACATAAAACCCTCAAACAAAGCTCTGATACCAGTTTTGGGGTTAGCACAAGGTTGTACAGATAATATATCAGATCTAAGCATACATGCAATAAAATCAGATATTCTACCAAAAGAAATATACAAAATAAGAGATATAAATCAACACCAAATTTAACGTGGTTCACCCAGTGTGGGCTACATCCACCAAGAAACAAGTCAATCTATTATCCAAAGCTTTCAAAAGATATACAATTGAATATCTACAATCTTCCACACCTCTCACGATGTATAATACTTTCTTTCTCTCAAGCTTCTCCTTCTTCTCCAAGAATTCTCTCTCTCACAATTATTCTCACAATAATCATTAACACACACTTCTAAACCCTATATTTCATGCTTATATAGGCACATACAAACTTAGGGCACTTAGCCATGTAATTACAATCAATAGATTTGCTTTAATGCTAAAATTAGATATAATTCCCATGAGTTAAATAAAACACCCATGCACGCAGTAACCGACGCGATGCTAGCCCTAACCAATTTCGGTTCCTCCTTGCTTGATTGATTTCACCATAGGTGACGATTTTGGTCCCTCCATAACCGATGCTCGATTCCGTGCTTTCCTGTAATTTTAATATAAAGCATGCTAATCTGAAGTAATTGAGCTCCACAACTCAATTAAAAGCTACATTTTCCATATCATTTCATAAAATTCATTGTTCTTCTTCTTCATTCCGAACATCCATGTGTATGATATTGATTTTTACCATGTTTGAGGGAAACATTGCCCCTTCTTTCAATAAACGATCTTCTACTTCTTTTCTATCATTTGTTTCTTAGTGAAACTTGCACTAGAGCATGCTCGCTCCTTCTTAGCTCTTCATTGTCTTGAGTTCACCATCTTGTTTAACCTAACCCTACTGGCCTTGATCAATATTATCTTCTTCTTGTATACACACACAATATTTTCCCTTGTATATTCTCACCTCTCGCTAGGGGCGTATTTACATCTTTGTTTTCCTGTACATATCTTAGAAAACTTTTTAAAAACCCTAAAAATTCACAAAACCCTAGAAAATCCAAAAACATTGGTAAAACAATAAAAATCTAAAAACATTGATAAAACCTCCAAAATCTAAAAACATTGGTAAAACTTCAAAATCCAAAAACATTGGTAAAACTTCAAAATCCAAAAATATTGGTAAAACTTCAAAAATCCAAAAACATAGGTACAACAATAAAAATCCAAAAAATTGGTAAAGCATCAAAACATCCTAAACATTCACACAACACAACATCCTCAAACTCCAAAATTATCCTACAAAACATATTACTTTAGTGTTTGTTTGTTCTAGTGCACGACATGCGGATCATCTTGATCTTCCTTCATTAACAAAGTTGGTTTGCTTGTTGTCTTTCTTCCCTTGCATATATCGTTTCTTGGGGTAGTTTCATAGTGCACAATTTATTTTTCATGGGACTTATATGTCCTTTGTCTATTCCCCTTGCATGTATCCTTGCTTGGGGCACCATTTTAACCCTTGTCATATAACTCAACATTTAGTAACTAAAGCTAGATAAAAAAAATTGGTGCAAATTTCTTTAACATTTTTTGTTTGAGTATGTTTTTTTGTACTTGTTTGTTTATTAGTCTGCTTGTTTATTTTATTGTAATGTATTTCTTCATGTATTTTTCTTTGATTCGGTCCTTTAGTAATGAACAAAAATCAACATTATAGCTCATGTTATTTTACACTTTTATTGTATGCGTATATCAAATAAATAGTTACTTAGAGCCAAATGGTTCATCAACTACGTTGTGATCTTTCCATTCTCCATCTATCTTCATGTTTCCATTCTAACTAATTTTCTACCTATCATTTTCCAATTCTCCCTCCTTGTTTCTTCTCGCACAAAGAGGCCCAAGATGCATTTTTCAAAATCAATCAATTTGAACAATGGCTAACCAAGATCGGTTTGAATCTCCTTCAGATTTTGCATTGTTCTTTATTCTTCTATTTTGATCTTTCCTTCTTCTTTTTGAGTGTCAATCGACCTCTTCTATCACCTCATCAAAACTCAAGGGGGCATCCTCCATCCTACTAATTTTTCTTCTACCCTTACCAAATTTCATTGTCTATAATTTTATACTATCTTTGAAATGGTGTCACTTGCGCTACACCACATCAAAGAGGGGAAAATGTAGACACCTAAATCTGACTATGCAGTTTTAATACTAAAATTGCACTTCTTATCCTATTTTCTATCATTTCATTATAATTAGTAATTTCCCACTAATTAGCTAATATTCCCTTCATTTTGGTCAATTAACAACACTTTGTTAATTAACTAGCCTTCCCCATCTTGGATGCCAATTAATGACACTTTGTTAGTTATAATCCTCTTTTAATTAATTAATTAACCATTATTAATTAATTAATCCTTTCAATCTCATATTTAACAAAAACCTTCTTATTAGTTAAATCCCCCTTTCAAACCCTTCAAATTCTACTAATTTCCTCTAAATCATCTCCAAATGGCTTCTTAAGATTATTTTGGCCTATTAATTAATCCTAGTTGATTAATTAAATCATCTCCAACTCCCATGAGTTGTTAATCCTTAATTAATCTCTTCTAATCATACTTATCCCTTTCTAATTCTACTTTACCTTTATCCCACATTCACTAGGTTGCAAGCTTCTCCCAAATTGGAAAGCTATATAAAGAACCTAGTATACCTTGTCTAAATTTACACCATGTCCTTGTAAGACATTAACATATGATAAAGCATTTCAATCTTGAAAAGCTTATTGATTAAGCGACCATTTCTATCTTCTATTTACAAAGAGTAGTAATAGAACAACCATACGTGGTAATCAAGCCATATTGGTGAGATCTCTTCCTCTTCCAAGGATAATTTCCTTTGATGGCACATAGCTATGTTTGGCTCACTAAAGGAGTACCTACAATCTAAATCTCATAAAAACATCAAGGATGGTTTACATTTCATGTTTTTAATATTAGATGCATTAGTTAAGATTTTCCTTTTAATGGCTTTATCATGATGTTTATGTTAGATTAGCTTTGTTATTGGAACTACTTGGTGTTAGTTTTTATTAATTAGCTTAGCTCTAGTTTCATATGCATGCAACAAGCTTAGGTGGTAGTATATAATGCTTAGTGGTTGATGCTTTATTTTGAAAACATAACTATGTATTTATATGATTCCTTTGTTTAAATTTTGTAGTTAACAAATCGGAAGGCTGGCCCAAAGTATAAATATGTAATTAGGAAGTGAAAGGGGTCCGTAAGGATAAGAAAAGGTAAAGGGGGATAGGAGTTCCCATGAGGACAAGATCTCATGACACTAGTGTCCCAACTAATGTTAGTGTCTAAAGACATAGAAAGATAAAACAGTCAAATGTCGGCAAGAGTGCAAGATGTATAAAGATGATAAAATTACGAATATAATGTAAAAGGATAAAGGGAGATGTCAATTACTAGTTTTCTTGGTTAGAAATCATGTAAATACTAGCATGCTTTTAGGACCTAGAAATGTACCCAAGTGGATAAATTTTGTGTCTACATTGAGCATCAAAGGGATAATGTAGGATCATTCCTCCTCAACATATAGGCACTCATGAAAGCACCTAGATTTCATAAATAGTTGAGGAAAGGATCCTACTTCCTCAAACCACTAAATGACTTCACAAACATCATCACTCAATGTTACCCATTCAAGGGTAACTTCCAAAGAGAAAAATTCTTCAGTGAAAGCAGTTGTCCCCGCATGTACCATAGGTGATTTTAGGTTTTTGTGTTTCCCTTCATTGTTGTGTGTTGTGTTTTCCTTTCTATCATGTGTTGTTCCTTGTTCTTTGGGGGTATGTTGAAGTGGTGACTCTATGCCCAACTGATAAAGCTATTTGACTCTAGCCCAATGGATAAGGCACTAGTCCTCTTAGTGTCTTGAGATTTTTGGTTCCTACTTACTCAGTATTCACGTTGTTTAAACCAAAACAATTCTCTAAGTTAGATCTAGCTATTTTCATGCTAAATGTATAGCATAAAAAAATTAAATTTTTTCCATGACAACTAAGCCTACACTAAAAAATGCTTGGGCTGGGTAATGTATACATGCCCTCCTACCAATTTCTCGACTATGTAAACCCCATAATGGTCGATAGGGATGTTCTAACTATATTTTTTTAAAAATTCTGTGTGTAGGTAAGCTGGTGGGAAGCAATTCATGGATTCATTTTGATCCACTTTGAAGGAACTACTCCCGAAGGCCCAAAGGTCTATTTTCGGGTTTTTGCACTTGGTAACCACCCCCGAGAATGAAAAAAGAAGACATGAAGAATATGGTAATTTTTTTACGATATATATAAGATCATAAAAGGTAGTTTAGGAAATTTTTGTAAGGAAAATCAGGTTTAGGAAAAAGTTGTGCAACACCGAGTTACTTATAACATGGTGTAGGGAAATGAAAGTAGTAAAAACTTAATCACTTGTTTTGGATGTTTCAGAGCCTCGATAATTTTTGTGAAGTGAAAACATATTAATCATAAATATATGAATTCTAATTCACGTTGTAAAATTTTATGGTATATTCTATCATTCATATTTTGATATATTGACCTAATAATGTAGAGGAAGATCTCTCGATCCGGTGGGGATTCAAATGAGCATTCAATGAGTTCTATGGAGATTTGAGGTATGATTAAAATATCAAGTGACCTATGAAATTCCCTTATAAATTTTTGTAGTCATCTGAAACTTCCAACTATGGAAAACTTCCACCTCATATATCTAGAGTTATAACAAGCTAAATGAGCTGAAAATCAGAGCATGAGATCCTCAAAAATTAACTTTCCAACAAGCAATTTATTACACCATGAAAATGGGTAGGATTGAATTTATGAAGGATTATTATTTTTATACATTCTTCCTTGTTATACTGAAGAAAGCATAGACCTACAATTTCACTTTTTGTTTCGTGAATACCCGAGGCGAGATAAACCCCGAAAATTGGAGTCAAGAATCCTAGTGAAAAGTAGAATTTTTGGATACGTTTTTCAACCCGATCTGACACCCCATGGACAATTTATATTTTTATCAAGTCCCCATTCAATAAAATTACTAAGCGTATTATTTATGAAGGGCGAATGGATTCAAGACACTTAGTTCATTCCTAAGGAGGAAAAGTGCTCAAAAGTGACAATTCGCTAAAATTGCCAAGACTAATCACCTAAGAAGAACTTACTATGAATAGTAGAGTGTCCAAAAAAGGCTCAAAATAGTCAATGTTTTTCATTCTCCATTCCTCACTTATTGTAGTCACTTTTGCACCCACTAAAAACAAGGGAACCTCATGCACGCCAGCCTATCACCCAGCGGGCATTGGGTGCTCACCCGAGGTGCGAGAGGGAGCCGAGTCTCTCTTTTATGCGAGTCTAGTGGAAGGCATAGCTTGTGATTCTGACTTAGTGATTTAACAGACATGAAGGGCTATAGTTATCGGATGGCTTCTACACCCCTTCAGTCATAATAGAACCAAAGCACACAACAAAAATAATAGAACTAAGAGTTGTACATCTACTACTATACTTAACCATTTAAGCAAGATTCATGATTATCTAAGAACAGAAGTGCAATAATAATATGTAGATAATACAGAGAAAGAGTCTTGATACATTTGTCATGGCAACCTTATCACATTCATTCATAGTGTTTACTTATAAAATATTACAGGAGGCAGACCGTAGTCATGTGCCATATGTGGATCCATACATGTATTCTCACAAGTCAAAAAAATTCATTCCCCATTTCCCCATTACATCCTTACTTGAATTCTGTACCCATTTTCATCCCATAGTTCTCGCAGTAATCCTACAGAGCTCTGCTACCTTGTTTTTGTCTCTCTTTCTTTGCCAAGGGCACACGTATAAATAGGCCTCTGAGCTCTCGACAAACTCCTTTGCATCTTCTCGATCTGCCCCAGTGTCAAGGTGTGGGTCACCTCGGGCGCATGCCTCTCCGTGTCATGATTAACTTTTTGGATCTTTCTATCATAAGGTATATTCCTTCCAGGACACCACAGCCGCCAAGTTGGAACCTTATCCGAGAGCGGAACACGTTATTCATGTGTTTTGTCCCAAAGGCTAAAAATGGCTAAGTCCTGAATTGTTCTTCGTGTGGCGCACGCGTCCTAGGTTCTTCAAGAAGCCTTTTGAACTCTGCCTTGCGTGCCTATACTTGCGTGCTTTCTCCTACCATGCACGCCTATGCGCCCTTAATATTTGGAAGCTAAAATTAGGGGCCCAACATTACCCCACACTTCACCTGTTCTCCACCCTCAGGAACCTTCTCAAAGAATGTAGTACAAAAGAATGCAAGGCCTTTCCTTGGAAAAGAATGGGGAAAGAATAAAGAAAGGGGAAGAGAAAGAATAGGGGGAAAATTTCCTAAAGAAGGAGGAGGGGAAATTTTTGCGGAGGTCGGCCTCCAGTGTACTCCAAGCACTGACTTCCTTCTGCGCTTTAGTGTAGATGTTGCCAACCAAGGTGCTCACCTCGTCGTAAGTTAGCCCCTCCCCTTGTGTGGTAATGGTTTCTACCATAGTCTCTAGTTCTTTAGTGTGATCCTCCAGGGCATCCATCTTCCTTGTAATGACCTTGTAGAGCTCTTTTAGCCGGGTTTTATTGAGACTCACCGGTTCTTAATGGTTTGAGACTTTTTCTCTACCTCGGCCATGATCCTTTCCCGCTTGGCTCTATTTCCCTTATTCTTTTCTCTGAATTCCTTCAACTCGGCCTCGTCGCTGGCAAGTAGTATGCTTGTCACTTTGTCTTGATCTACGTAGTGGTTGTAAGTGACCCCCATGGTTTGTGTGGTTGTTCTTACATCGGCGAGCACCTTGTTGTATTTGTCCATGAGCGTGACGACCTTCAACTTGTCTTCTTTCTCCAAGCATGCCACTACCTCTTCTGCCGACTCTAAAGCCAAGGGCTGCCTCTCCATGGTGAGGATCCGAGTCAAGTCCTCTAGGCACTCCAGGGAGGATCTATACTTTTGTGCAGGAGGGTTAAGGTCCGAGTGCTTCGTGATAATCGATTGGGAGATGAGCTCCACCTTCTTGGAAACTTTGTGCACCCTGGCCTTTTCCTCTTGAAGCTCCCTCTATAGTTGCATGCTGATTAATTTCTCCAGGCTGAGATCTTTCATCAGCTTCACCACTTCTTCCTTCCTTTTCTCCAATTGGTCCTCCAAGGCTCTAACCCTGTCATTTCTACCGAAGAGCCTAGCCTCGATTTCCACTAAGACTTTGTTCAGCTGCATTACACACTTGCTCATCCGATAGTTGTTGTGTGTTTACAATGGGGTTGTCCCCCTTTCCTTTAGATAACTTCAATACCGCTCCTGGTTAATTTCAAATTCAGGCTCATTGAGGTGGGAGTCGAATGCCCAAGATAGTATTTTCCTCATTCGTGGGTATCCTCCCTCAGGGTCAAAGGACTCCATGGTAGTGAGCTCCTTGGTGGGCACGGTACTTTGGAAATGCGTGCACAAAACTTTGTTGGGGTCATCAATGTAACTCATCATTTTCCTTCCCCCTTCCACGCGTTTACTTCCCGTGTGCATGCCTTGGGAACAGTTACTGAGAGAGTTAGTCCTTTCGTGCTACTTCTACTCTTCTCCCTCTATTCCTTCTTGAACTCGTCAAGCACAAGATCTGTGTTATGCCCCAACTCTTCATTGACCAAGGCATCAATTATATTTTCTACCTCTCTTATTGCCTTCTCATCCACCTCCTCCTAAGTGAGCTTGGGCACATCTAGTTCCTTGGTACTAGCCCCTTTGCTCCCCCTCTTCACCGTGCACGCCTTCCTCCCTTCTGGGCATCTTTCCTCCTTACAAAAATGAAGGCATAATTTACATTCTCAACCTCCTCTCCTTCGAGTCATGGATATTGATTGGCTCCTGATCCACCTCTAGCTCCTCCCCTCATTGTCATCCCTTTCACCTACATAGGCATTCGGAAGTTGTTCATATCTTCTGACCCTTATTCCTCCGTTCTTTTTCTTCTTCTCTAGCTGAAAATTATGGAGTGGGGGATGTTGTATTTTCTTCATCCGGGGTTCTTCAGGGATGGTGGCTCGTAGGCTCCGGGGTCTTTCCTTGACCACCGTTCTTCTCTTCTTCCATACGTAGTACTCGACCTGCGGTACCTACATCCTACCTCCCCACTTGCCCTTGTTCTTCCTCTTCTTCTTCTTTCTCCTTGCGCTTTAGCACCGACTTCTTCCTTCCCATGGGGTCATCTAGGATGGATTTTTTTTTCTACGTACATGCCCTTCTCCCTTACGCATAGGTAAATTTTGGCAGCAGCGCTCTTAACAATCGGTAAGGTCATCGGCCTTATGATGTGCACGTCCTATAACATGTAACTTTCAACATACGCGCTTTCTGGATATACCAACTTCTTCCTCATCTCTCTATGTTCACTGTTAAGGGTGGACAGGTCGAGTCTTAACTTCTTTGACTCCTTATATTTGTTTACCCCTATCTTGGAAGAATTGGGTAGTAAATGAGAAGGGGAGTTTGCACCAGGGACTCCAACTGTTGTCCACCAAGATAAATCTGCCAATGCAGAAGTGTTAGTACACTGCGAACTCTACTTCTCCTTCAGTCGTCATGGGAGTTGCTCTGGGATCCACCATTCTACCCCGAATGTGTTCCTAAGGTGCGTATACCATTTATCTAAGTGCGCCTTGTGCACCCCCATCATTGACTCACAAGTATATTTTTGGAACCTGTTCGCGGGCAAAGGGTCTTCATCGGGGTACTCCCATACGAACTTATCGATGCATCTGGCACCTTGATTTCTGAGAACATAATGGTTAGTAGAATGTTCCCAAACAGTATCTTTCCTCCGTCCTCTCTGCACCGCTTTATAATATCATCTGTCACATGTATCGGAGATATTTTACATGGTTCCTTCCGCAACCTTTCAGACATTCAACCGTGGCTTGCTCACCCGGGTCCACCTCTCTTGTCCATTTAGCTTGGAAACAAGGTGCACGGCCATTTTCATCACTCGCATCACCGATATTCGCAACGTCAAGTAGTACCTCGATCCCTTCTTATAATCACGAGATGCGATGGTTTCCTTTATTACCTCCTCATCCCGGAGGTCATATAGATTGCGTCCCCTTTACAGCCTTAGGCCTCATGCAAAGTGTGAGATAATTTGTGGGGTTATGCACATCTTGCACCCTGCGAAGCGAAGAAATCTTCGTGCATGCACGTCATTAGCCATCGGTACAAGCACTCAAGATTTCCAAAGTAGAGTGACTTGTAAAAGTCGAGAAGCCCTTCCTTCTCTATTCACACCTTGACTACATGGTTGTAAATCAACATCCCATCGGTGTTCATTTGTTTG